>KV002096.1:0-12498 GCA_001598015.1 Dorcoceras hygrometricum | reverse complement strand
ACTGGTTCTTGCAGGCACTATCAGTGATACCTAGGGGATCATGGGGCGATGTTGCTAGACGCTTTACCATGATCCGTTGGGCAAGTCCGGAATTGTGATTCCGGAGCCACAATGGTTGTGGGCCCACGGCTAGCTGTATCCCTGAACCATTGAGGGTCACACAAGTACTAGATTCGAGATTCCCGCACGGATACTCAGCTCAATGTGTTGAGCACGAGAAGAGGATTTCGGGAAGTGCGACTTCCTAAAAGTCAACAGGGGTCAAACCGGGGTTTCCCGCTGTTGAGGGGCAAAACGGTCATTTTGCACTGGGGTTCTGAAAAATGGTTTTTCAGATTATATTATTCAGTTTCAGAAAATGAACGATCGGTCCGATCTGATCGGCGATCGGAGTTACGATGAAGTCGCAGCGATGGATATCGTCATTTGGACCCGAGCCCGTTGGGCCGGTCCAAGTCCATCATTAAGTCTATTTATTTAGACTTAATGACTTCATTGAACACAATTTATTTGAATAACCCTAACCCTAAAACCAGCCGCCTCCCTCCTCTCAACTCACGCCGCCGCCGCGGCCGCCCACGCGCCGCCGCCGCCGCCGACGATCTTCGCCGGAAATTGTTCCGGCATAGTTTCGAGGAGTATTCGTTCGTGCTGATCTCGTCAGCTTCTAGTGCAGCCTGACGAAGGAGTCTCGGATCTGGTCGTGGACCGGATTGGCGATAATCTACCGCAATCTACCGAGAAGAGCCGGATTCTTGTAATACCGGTTGGAGCCAGGCACAAGTGCCAACAAGGTATTCATCTTTGAACACCCTATGTATGACGATTATTGAATTGTCTGATTTTTTGTATTGATCGTCTCCCGATTTTTCATTGTTCTTCCGCTGCCTCGTCGGGGGGCGGATCCGGATCGTCCAACACGAACAAGTCATCAATCCTTGGCAAAGGATACTTGTTCTTCGCCGTCGCTTTATTCAACTGTCGGAAGTCCACGCACATCCTCATAGATCCATCCTTCTTCTTCACAAAAAGAATCGGAGCTCCCCAAGGTGACATACTCGGTCTGATGAAGCCTTTCTCTAAGAGGTCTCTCAACTGATCCTTCAGCTCTTTCAACTCTGCGGGCGCCAACCGATACGGAGCTCTAGAAATCGGGGCGGTATCGGGTCACCAACTCTATGCTGAATCGATCTCACGTCTTGGAGGGAACCCAGGAATCTCATCTGAAAACACGTCTGGGAACTCTCTGACAATTGTAATATCACTCAACACAAAACACGACTCTTGGGAAACATCGAGCGCATAGATCATAAATCTAGCGTTACCCAGCGACAACAGGCTAAACATTTCCATGGCCGACACCAATGGAATCTTCGAGAGCGAATCAGCACCATAGAAATCCCACTTCTATCCCAACTCAGGGCGAAATCTCACCACACCATGGAAACAATCAACAATAGCCTTATAACTAGACAACACATCCATCCCCCCCCCCCAAGATACAGTCAAAATCCCTCATCTCCAGGGAGACAAATTCATCACTATCACATTCTGATCAAACCAAATCACACAGTCCACCACACTCTCACGGGACATCAACCAAGTACTAGCAGGAGTAGACACAGATACAACATCACACAGTGGGGTAACTCTCAACCCACACTCATGCACAAACCATGCAGAAACAAAGGAGTGTGATGCTCCTATATCAAATAAAACTCTCGCAGGAAAATCAAAGATAGAGCATGTACCTGCGATAACTCCACTAGGTATCTCATCAGCCTGCTCCCTCAACAAAGCATTCACCAATCCAGAATTGCTGGTAGGGGCAGGAAACTGAGGTCTCTGAGAAGAACCACCAGCTGATCCCTGCTGCGAAGGAACTGAAGACTGACCCCTCAACAGAGGACACACTCTCACAAAGTGTCCTGGCTGTCCACAGTTACGGCAGGACCCCTGAACTCCACGACACTGCGAAGTCGGATGCCTTCCTCCGCACTGTCCACAAGACATGACACTAGAACCGCTGCCAGAACCACTGCCAGAACCAAACTCACAGAACCAGAGGAACTCGAATCCGCCTTCTTCTTGAACTGTTTCCCTCGAGGTTGAAACCTTTGGCGATTCGATTGCTGTTGCTGCTGCGACCCCTGAGGAGAATAGAAAGATTGCGATGCATCCTGAACAGGCTGATAGGTGCGTCCAGCAGTCGGCTGAATCGGAGCCTCAACCTCCATCAAACTCTCCTCAATATCCACCGCTCGGTTCACTGCATCAATATAGGTCGCAGGTGACCCAGACAAAACCATCCGGTACAAATCAGGCCTCAAGCCTTTCAGAAATTTGTTCCTCTTCGTTCTCTCTTGGTTGGCTACGTGTGGCACATAGACCAAAAGTGCAGAAAACTGTCGAGCATACTCAGCCACTCGCATGCTACCCTACCTCAAATGGTCAAACTCCCGCTCTCGGTTGTCATAAAAAGAATCCGGGATATACTCCTGTCTGAACGCCTCACAGAAGCTCTCCCAGGTGATCACAGCCCCACTATCACGAAGGATACGAGAAGTTCCTCTCCACCAGCGGTTTGCATTGTCTCTCAGCTACAACACCGCCAGCTTCAGTCTCTTCTCGGGAGCGTACTCTAGAGTATCAAACAACTCCTCCATCTGAGCTAACCAAGCCTCAGCTATCGCACCACCCTCTGCTGCAGAAAACGTCGGAGGGTTCGTTCGTTGAAACCTAGCTAGGACCAACTCCATCTCGCCTATCTACCTAGTAACATTCTCAACCTGATGAACATCATCATCACTACCTGACCTAGACTCCTCCTCGGTACGTCTAGTCGCCCTACCTCTTCCTCTCCTCGGCGGCATCTGCACAAGTCTAGAGGTAAGATCTCACAGCAAATATATCACATAGACAGATAAAAGATCACAGAGTCAATCAAAATCAAATCAAAACTCTGTGCCTAGACTCGAGTGTGATTAAAGGAAATCGAGCTTATCCCAGTTTAAGCTCTGATACCAAAAATGTCAGGCCCCGTGCTAATTACTCAAGATAATAGCACAATTAAGCACATAATCACGGAAGCGTAAAAATCGGGCTTAAAAATTTTCGAAATAATTTAGGCCTGAACTTAAAATCATACATTCAAAATATTCATAATCAAAATAAGAGCTAACTCAAACTCCAACAATCAGGTAACAACAATATTCAATTCAAAATACAGATCCCCAAATACAATAAAACAGAGGGAATCCCCCGGTTCAATACACAACATAAATAGACTGGGACTCAGGAAAACGGGGATCGACCAGCTGAACCTCCACTCTGTCCAGCTTGGTTACCTAAAGATCCTGCAAATGGGTAACACAGACCCAAACAACACAAAGCAGGAAAACAAATACGAGGCCAAGCCTCAGTACGAAGAGCTATCAAAAACAGCTAATCATGCAACATGCCATAATCGATGCTATGAAATGCATGAGGACTATCAAGGGTCGGATAGCTAGACCAGTGTATCAACTGGCAATCATCTCAATCAAGCCTCTATACCACGCACAGCCAATCAGCCGGTGGAAATCATCGGTCCGTGATCATCAGGGCCCGTCAGCCCATCACAGCTTGGTAGTAGACGCTCGAATCCGGCAGTCACCACTTCGATGATAGCGTTGGACTATTCAGGCACAACTCATCAGTCGGCCAGTCACGACGTGGCTCTCAATCAGGTCATCAATTAATCTGTCAATCAGGCTCAAGATGTATGCATGTATGCCAATCAATATTCAATTCAAAATGCATACTATTCAATTCGAATGCATACAAGTCACATACATGAAACAAGACATATAATCAATCAATTCATCATGCTTGCCTCACGTAAACACATAACAGCAATTCATAACCCGAATTATAGCCATGCTTGAAGCTGTTACAAACTGCTCAATTCGTACCTTCAACAGCTGATTCTACCTCAACAGATTCTTACAAAGGCACGGTACAACAACTGAAGCAACTCAGCATCTTCCTGCTTTCGAAAATTCCAGCAGATACCTCCTGCGAACTCAAATCTGTCACAGGGCCTCACATAAAAGCTTAATTCTCGTTCAATTCTAAACTTCTAAGCATCATAGCCTACGGTCAGAACCTTGCTCTAATTCTACAAGTCTACCGAAGCTAGAAACAACAAGAAATGCTCACCCAGAAACTCAAACCAGCAGAAGAACCAACGAACTTCTCTGTACGAGGACACAGCAACTTCGCACTTCTTCTCCAACGTTGATTTAGGGCTTCAAATAGATCGAAATCGAAAGAGCAAATCACAGAGATTCCAGCGCCACCAAAATCACTCAAAATAACGGCGAGAAACGGTGGCAAATCGACGGAGAAAAGTCACGGTGAACAGTAGCTAATCGATGGTTTGGGTAAGGAGATAAGAAATATCGGGTTCAGAATAATTCAAAGTGTCGATCAACACTTATCTATATATCTCACAAATCCAACAGCTGCTGTTCTCAATTATCCAGACGTTGCTACAGTAGGTACCTTTCGACTGGTACCCACATATTCTACCACAAAACCAGTCGCAACAACCAGTCGCAACATAAAACTAAACAATACCAAAACGACATCGTAAAAACTAATCAAAACTACGCCGCATCTCTCCAGCAGCTGGTGACAAATACTTTCGCAACAACTACCAGTCGCAAAGTGCTAAATAATCCAGACGCAAGCGAAACCAGACGCCACATCCAAAAAGCTGTGTTTCAACTTATCTGAACGATGTCGTCTCACATCCACGACTGGTTATTCAAACCAACAGCTGGTCACCCAGTCGCAACCACATTCTCACAACGCAACTACTGCCAGACACAAAACAAGCGCAACTACTGCCAGACGCAAGATACAGTACCGTTGACCTGTGTTGACTCCTGAATTTTGCTACGACTGATTTCTTTACACTTAGAGAAATTCGACAACTCAAAATCACGCGACTAATCCTTCAAAACTGATTAATCACAAATTCGAATTTCTCAATCTCACAACAAACACCTGCAAAAGAAAGGACACAAGGACAAAACCATGTCGGTACTTTGCAGAACATATTTCAACGGGAAGAAAAGGTTGTTCAACGGATTAAAGATTAAACAGAGGCTTTATATACAACAAGATTTGAAGGAATCGATGATGCCGATGTGAAAGACAAAAACAGAGAAATTACAGAGGGAAGAAAATTAGAGAGACGAAGTAGTCGACCACCATGAGAGAGGAGCTTATTGCCTAGTGTCGACTGCTGAGTCTCAATCAGCTTTTGTAGAAGCATTTTCCCAGTGTGTGAGATTTATTATTTTGAGAGTTGAGCGATACACTGTAAAATCTCACACACAGAAATTCACTCACACAAACATGAGAGATGTGCGAGATTGTATAGTGAGTGAATCAAAACCAAAATGCAAAATCAGATCCCGTCCAAGCATGAAGACGTTAAACTCTGTGTCTGTAGCCTTTCTCACAGAGGCGTAAAACAAGTGATTGACACAGTCGATGGCTGGTGTAGAGTCTAGGAGTTCTAGCAGCTGCTGGCTGTTGGATCGGGTCTGTACACGATGTGTAGATCAAATCTTCTAGTGGAACCTTCTGAGGCGGAATAAGGGGAGACGTAGGACATTGATGTCCGAACTTCCATAAACAAATAGCGGGTCCATTTATTTAAGCTTTCCGCATACACATTTTACATTTAACACGCACGCATTTCAGATTCCACACGCACAGTAGCTTCAACTTATGTTTAATGGAATCTGAATGCATCGCATTTGACTTTAGCATGTTTAATTATTAGTTGGCACAACACACGCATGAATTTGTTTCAGCATATCCGATTTCACATATGTCGTCGCATTATTATTTGTGTGAAATCTGTTTGGGCAGTTTTTTTAAAATTAGGATTCAGTTCTGGTGTTTTCCGCATGATTTTATTTCATACCAGATCTGTCTCCGATGCTCTGTTTTATGTTCAAGAACCGGAGGTATTGCACCTATTTATATGTTGGGGTAGCCGCGGTGGATCCGGATCACACCTCCCGGCGAGGCAGCGGAAGAACAAAAACAATATCGGGAGACGATCAATACAATTCAAATAAACACAACCATAGGGTGTTAAGATTGCTACCTTGCTGGCAACTCGTGCCTGGCTCCGACCAGTTTCTCGAGGAAACCGGCACTTCACGGTAGGCGGCGGTAGATAACATTAATCAGGTCCACGAACAGAGACGGGATTCCTTCGTCAGCCTGCACTAGAAGGCCTGACGAGATCGGCACGGACGGATTCTCCTCGTCAAGATTGGCCGGAAACAATTTTTCGGCGAAGAGAGGCGGCGGCGGCGGCGCACGGCGGCGGCGGCCACTTGGAGTTTTAGGGTTAGGGTTGTCTAATGATGTAAGTTAATTAGGTATAGGTCTACCTTAAGTAGACTTGGAGATGGATTTGGATCCGGCCCAACGGGCCCGGGTCCAACGGATGAAAATTCGGTTCATCCCCATCACCGAGACTTCATCGTAACTCCGATCGCCGATCAGATCGGACCGATCGACTCAGTTTCCAAAACTGAGTACTATGATCTGAAAAACCATTTTTCAGAACCCTAGTGCAAAATGACCGTTTTGCCCCTCAACATCGGCAAATCACGATTTGACCTCTGTTGACTTTTAGGAAGTCGCACTCCCCAAAATCCTCTTCGTATGCTCAACACATTGAGCTGAGTATCCATGCGGAAATCTCGAATCCAGTACTTGTGTGACCCTCAATGGTTCAGGGATACAGCTAGCCGTGGGCCCACAACCGTTGTGGCTCCGGAATCACAATTCCGGACTTGCCCATCGGATCATGGTAAGAGCGTCTAGCAACATCACCCCATGATCCCCTAGGTATCACTGATAGTTCCTGCAAGAACCAGTTGGTCGTGGTTAGCGTACAGTACGGCCTTTCAATCCATATATCCCGATCAGATCAACGACCATTGGTAAATCGAGAGTCGCTAAAGATCCGATAGCTATGCATAAATCTTGGAGATCGAATAGTGACATCGCGAGTGTAACTAGGTAAACACATTTACCTAAAACACTTCTAGTACTCTGGCCAGAGATTTATACACTATTATCCCCTCAGATAGCATAGGATATCCACGCATGTCTGCGAGCGGTGAATCCTCGACAACGATGCATCGACTTCTACATGCATCGGGGTCTCACCCAATCCCGACGCCTTATGACCCCAAGTGAGTCGGCAAACGAGTCAAAGTGAGACGCCTATCATGTAGAGTCTCAATGACGTTTCGAGTCGTGAGGACTAATCAGTACAACCAAGACCTCGGACTTATCCACTCGACAAATGGTAACCACTTGGAAAGTCCGAAGGAGGGTAGTTCGATAGATCACCAGGTCACTATCTATCTGCATGCTCAAAACATCACAATGTTCCCTAACAATGAAACATGGTACTTCGCATCGCAGATACTAGTCTCGAACTCGGGCGGCCTTATCCTAATTTTGACGGCCCAATCGACTAGGAACATGTTCAGAATACACAGTGACTATTATATGTGTTTCATGATAGCCGTCATACCCACTATCACATCTAACATACACTTAAGTGTATTCTAGGTCTTTACTCAACGCAATTGTAAATCATCATACACACAATGAAAGTAAAGAATGCCATATAAATAAATGCGAATATCATATATAAAGATTGTCATATACAAGAGTCTATGAACCAGACGCCACAGGTTGGCTAGTTGGGCATCTACTCTAACAATCTCCCACTTGCCCTAAAGCCAACTACTCATCAGACGCAGTCCCATTGTTTCGCGATGTTTTTCAAACAACGGTCCTGGCAAGGGATTCGTAAGTGGATCAGCAACGTTGTCCGCAGAGGCGACTCTCTCAACTGCTACGTCACCTATAGCCACAATATCCCGGATTATGTGGTATTTCCTCAGTATGTGTTTGGATCTTGCGCTTTTAACTACCTTTTTATAGACACTGGCTCCTCGGGATTCTTGATGAAACCAAATTCCTTAATTGTTTCATCGAATATCAGGTTCCAACTCTTCGATGCTTGTTTGAGACCGTAGATCGATCTCTGAAGCTTGCATACCTTATGCTCGCTTCCGACAGATGTGAAACCCTCAGGCTGCGTCATATAGATCTCTTCCTTAATGTTTCCATTAAGGAATGCAGTTTTCACATCCATTTTCCATATCTCATAGTCGTACCATGCGGCTATGGCTAACAAGATTCTAATTGACTTGAACATTGCGACTGGCGAGAAGGTTTCATCATAGTCAACACCTTGCCTTTGAGTGTAACCTTTCGCGATCAGTCGTGCCTTGTAGCTCATTACCTTACCATTAGGCCCAAGTTTCCTCTTGTATACCCATTTGCACCCAATAGGAACAATTCCTTCGGGAGGGTTAACAAGAGTCCAAACTTGGTTAGCATGCATTGAGTCAAACTCACACTGCATTGCTTCAAGCCACAAATTGGAATCAGCATCAGAAATTTCCTCCTTGAATGTTCTTGGATCAGATCCAACAACTTGATCACTTTGATCATCTTCAAGGAGAAAACCATATCTCTCAGGAGCTCTAGGAATCCTTTCGGATCTCCTAGGTGTGACCATTTTTGGTACTGGCTCTGGAGGTGCGGGAGACTCACCTGGTACTTCTATTGGATCTCGAACCTCTTCGAGTTCTACTATTTTGCCTTTTCTATCAAGTAGAAATTCCCTTTCCATAAAGGTGGCATTTCTAGAAACAAACCTTTTTGTTTCGCTGGGATAGTAGAAGTAGTATCCAATGGAATTCTTTGGATACCCAATGAAGTAGCATAAGATGGATCTCGTATCCAGCTTATCTCCCACTGTCTGCTTCACGTAAGCAGGACATCCCCAAATCCTCATGTATGAGTACTTGGGTGGTTTGCCCATCCATATCTCATATGGGGTCTTATCCACTGCCTTGGTGTGGACATTGTTCAACAACATTACCGCCGTTTCGAGCGCATAGCCCCAAAACGATGTAGGAAGTTCAGTGAAGCTCATCATAGATCGAACCATGTCCAACAAGGTCCGATTACGACGCTCAGCTACACCATTGAGCTGTGGTGTGGCCGGAGGGGTCCACTGTGCGAGAATCCCATTTTCTTTCAGATAGTCTTGAAATTCAGCACTCAAGTATTCACCACCTCGATCAGATCAAAGTGCTTTAATACTTTTGCCCAATCGATT
The DNA here is from genome assembly GCA_001598015.1 of Dorcoceras hygrometricum. NCBI lineage: Eukaryota > Viridiplantae > Streptophyta > Magnoliopsida > Lamiales > Gesneriaceae > Dorcoceras > Dorcoceras hygrometricum. Next base: position 3,212 of record KV002096.1, on the reverse strand, counting down.
TTCTACTTCAGCCTTGAATTCTTTGAACCTTTCAAAGGATTCAGACTTGTGCTTCATGAAGTACAAGTACCCATACCTAGAGTAATCGTCGGTAAATGTGATGAAGTATGTGTGACCGTATTTAGTACCAATACTAAACGGGCCACACACATCAGTATGGATCAAATCCAATAGGCCTTGAGCACGCTCCCCCTTGCCCTTGAAGGGTTGCTTGATCATCTTTCCCTTAAGACAAGATTCACAAGTCGGTAGGGAGTTGATGTGTGACAGATCAAACATGTCACTCCTAACTAACTTGTTCATCCTACTTAGAGAAATATGACCTAGCCTAGCGTGTCAAAGTTGTGCTGGGTTCAAGTTATCTTGTTTCCGTTTAATTGTTGTTGTATGTGCTTCGACATCGCGAGTTGGAACGTCTTTTAATTTTAAGGTGTATAAATCGTTTTCGCGTTCCCCAATTCTGATTAAACATTCATTCTTGTAAATATTGAAAATCGAATTAGCAAACATACAAGAATATCCATCGCTATCAAGCATAGAAACAGAAATAATGTTCTTTATTAATTCGGGAACAAATATAACGTTTCTCAACAACAACTTAAAATCAGAAGATAGAAATAAGTAAACATCTCCTATAGCTATAGCAGCAACTCTTGCTCCATTGCCAAGCCTCAAGTGGGTCTCACCCTCTCTAAGACGTCGGCTTCTTGTCATCACCTGCAAATCATTGCAGATATGAGATCCACATCCCGTATCAAGTACCCAAGAAGTCGAATTAAGAGAAATATTTATTTCAATATAGAACATACCTTTCGCAGTTCGCAACTGCTCGAGGTACTCCTTGCAGTTCCTCCTCCAATGCCCAGCCTTGTGGCAGTGGTGGCAAACATCCTCGCTCTTGTTTGGTTTAGAAGCCTTTGCCTTTGGCTTCTTGGCGGACTTCTCCTCCTTCGCAGGAGCAGAACGCTTCTTGCTCTTGCGTCTGGGTCCCTTCTTCGCAGAGGAAGAAGAACCCAGAAGGAGGACGGGTTTGTCCTTCTTTATAGTCCCCTCAAACACTACAAGCATGTTCACCACCTCTTCAAGAGTGGCTTCTAGCTTGTTCATGTTGAAGTTGACCACAAAGGGGTCAAATGCAGCAGGCAGTGAGAGGAGAAGTACATCCACAGACAGCTCGTGTGGAAGTGCGATATCAAGGCCCGACAGCTTTTCAACGAGCCCAATCATACGAACCCCATGCTCGCGGACCGAAGTCCCATCGCGCATGCGGCTTGTCATAAGATCCTTGACAGCCGTGAACCTCTCATGTCGAGAGTTCTCCCCGTACAGTTCCTTGAGATGAAAGAGTATGGCAGAGGCATACTTTGTCTTCTCAAAGCACCGTTGCATTTCATTGGACATCGATGCCATCACATAGCACCGAGCTTTAACCTCGTCGTCCCACCATTGTTTAAGTGTTACCAGCTCCTCAGGGCTGATATCTGCAGGGGCAAACTTTGGAGGACTCTTCTCTATCGCATAGAGAAGTTTCTCCGAAGCCAATACAAGATTGAGGTTGCGGAGCCAGTCTTGGTAGTTCAGACCGGTGAACCTGTTGCTATCCAGTATAGCAGCGAGCGGGTTTTTCATCGAAACCATTTAATAAGCAGTAATACTGAAAGGAAAACGGACATACATTACTAACTATATATAAAATAATCGCTAAGACATAAAACATGGTCGTTAAGTTTTATGAATTACCCTCCCACTATTTTAACGATTTCACCACCCTCTAATGAAATCAAGAAAACAGGTTTTTTTAGTGGGTACATGGAACCCAATCAAGCGATCATGGACCCGAATAATATCAGCCATCCATGACCCCAAAAAGGTAGTTTCCGATTGCAACCGGTGCAACCTCCATGTATTCACCTCACGTCCAGTAAGGGCCCAATAATATGACGCCGTTTACTATCACGTGTCAAGATTACCCATCAATGTTGAGTCGTGAAGGACGGTCTCCTTAACGTCCCCAATAATATGAGCCAACGTTAAAGGGAGTTCCCACCGACTCACAACAGTTGTCAATGGCGTGGACAGCTTTTCGGCATACATGACCCCCTCAATAATATGAGCCGGGCCATGTATACGGGTAGCATCGACGTACACCCATTGTTGATGGAAGGTAGGGAAATTTAAACAATTTTAAATACCCTTTCGTTTATCGAATAAACATTTTATCTTGATATAAGTTTTAAATCATATTTAAAACGAGGGATTTTATTTTTGAAAAACTTTGGTCTCATGCATATATTTTAAATCAAATTTAAAACATGCAACATGCGGATTCAACTAAACTATATATCAACATATATAAAGATATTGGGATGATCGATCGCGAGAGCTATGCGGTCCGTGGTTGCTAGTCACGGACCTGGGTCCAATCCTAAGGGTGATGCAATATGCAATGCAATCCTATTACAATGCTTTCCGGTTTTACAGATCTTCGGTCTTCAATATCTTGATCGTCATCTCCACCGTCTTCGAATTCCTCCCACTAAATCTAGTAATTTACATTAAATACCATGACATACAAGGGATACATTTATCAAGGGGTGGGAACGGGCCACAAACAGGCCCACTTTAAATGATAATCAAAATATACAAAACTGAATCACAAAAACCTATCGCATACACCTAACAAATTGGGCACGACTCTCGATCATCCCAATCATACAGATAATCTAATTAACACGCATAAATTAAATAATCCTATTATTTATCGCAAAATCATATTTTAATCATAAAATCGCATTTTATAATAAAATCGTATTTGTCGATAAAATCAAATTTAATCAACAAAATCATATTTCATTATAAAATCATATTTTATAATTAAAATCACATTTTACTAATTTTAATTGTATCAAATTGGGCTTAAAACAATTCTAGGCCAAAAAATCTCAAAATTTCAAAATCGACCAAAACGGGCCCGATATCGAATATCGGCCCGAAAACTTCACGGGCTGCCCGGGAAAGGCCCGAACCAAACCCTAGAAGAAATCATCCGTCACGACATCGCCGGAGCTTCGCCGGAGCGGAGGCCGGCCGGCGGCGGGGCCACCACGAAAATAACGTCCGACGCAAGGCCGCACGCGGGCGCACGGCCGCGCGCATCACCGCGCAACCAGCGGCGCAACACCGCTCGACACTCGCGCGCCATCGTGCGGCGA
>KV002093.1:1314-12963 GCA_001598015.1 Dorcoceras hygrometricum | reverse complement strand
ATGAAACGATCAGGCATGTCTCTTTTAAGATAAAACCGGAGGGATTGAAGTGATGTGGCAAAGTTTAATGATGGGAGCTAGCCGGGTAGCCGGGCCCGGGGATCCCCTGTTTTAATGTATGATTATGAGTCTATGGATCCATGTGTTGACATCATGGTGAAGTGGCAAGCATAAAGGTGTGACATATAGGGATCCCAGCTTGAGGTCGGGTGAACCACACCGCCACGTACGTTGGTTATTTCGACTGATCAGTCACACGCCCGCTCACATTCACGGATACGACTCATACGTTTTTCATGTTACGTTACGTCATGCCTTATGTATGTTTATGTTACGTATGTATGATATGAAATGTATGAAAAAATGTTTTAATATCATGCACGCATTCATGTTTTTAACGCTATTTTAGTACAAGTGTGTGCTTGCATGCGATTTTATTAGTATGTACTTTGTTATGTATTACGATAGATCATGCTGAGCCTCTAGGCTCACTAGGTTTAAATGGTGCAGGTGATGTTCCTGTCGATGAGTATATTCCGACTGGCGGTGAGGACCTCTGAGCGCCTGTTGCAGCAGTGCCCCGTGACCGCCTTATGATTCAGTTTTGTCATGTTGTAGTTTTAGATACTAGTTTTTTTAAACATGTTGGTTTTCAGTATGCTTTTACTCGAGGATTTTATTGTGTTGGATGTTTTTAACGTTTTCAAATATTCCTCTATTTATGCTTAAAGTATTTTGAGAAAATGATCTAGAAACGTTTTAGCAGGGAACGAGCCATTCGGTATGACTCGCGCTCGAAGATTCCACTGGTGTCTGCCATGGAGATGTTTAGTCTGTTATCGCTCGGTAACGCTGGATACATGATCTATGCGCTCGATGTTTCCCAAGAGTCGCATGTGGAGTTGGGCGATATCCTGATTGTCCGAGAGTTCCCAGACGTGTTTCTAGATGAGATTCCGGGATTCCCTCCAAGACGAGAGATCGATTTCAGTATAGAGTTGGTGCCAGGGACAACCACGATTTCTGGAGCTCCGTATCGGTTGGCGCCAGCTGAGTTGAAAGAACTCAAGGAGCAATTGAGAGATCTTCTTGAGAAAGGATTCATCTGACCGAGTATGTCGCCTTGGGGAGCTCCGATTTTGTTTGTGAAGAAGAAAGATGGGTCTATGAGGATGTGCGTTGATTTTCGGCAGTTGAACAAAGCAACGATCAAGAATAAGTATCCGTTGTTTCCTTCTCTTGAGAATTCGGTCATGGTAATTTCCAGGGGTTATGGCTCAGTTCTAGAGGTTCCTAGGGGACTCATGGTGGTCTAGATCGAGGTAGTAAGGTGTCTAAGTTGTCGGGTGAACCAGGGAAATCAATAGAGGTCGAGGTGACGCGTCGCACAGCATGGCTGATGCGTCCAATTCCCTCGATCGTTTCTCCCTGTTTAGCCCATGGTTTGGACCATGGTAGGTCTCGTTGGAACCGTCTGGACCTGGGGGTGGTCCAGCCGGAAGGGCTCCGGCATTGGTGGCCGGAGCAGGGAGAACGATCACTAAGACCAGCAGAAGGTCGTGACGCCGCGCAGCATGGCTGGTGCGTCCACTTGCAGCGACCAGATCTCCCTGGTTAGTCCACGGTTTGAGCCAAGGTCGGTCACGTTAGAACCGTATGGACCTGGGGGTGGTCCAGCCGGAAGGGCTCCGGCAGTGGTGGCCGGCCAGAGAGAACGAACGTGAGAAGTGACTGCTGGTCGTGGCGGCAGCATGTTGTGTGTGTGGTTTAGGTTTAGGGTTAGTTTTGGATGGGTTCGGTTCAGTTGAACCGGCCGGTTTGGCTGGACCGGATTGTTTCTCGAGTCTCGAGTCAAATGTTTTAAAATCGGTCCAAGTTATTTTAATTATGGACCTGTTATTTTATTAATGTGTCGACGGTCCAATTTCAAAGAAATTAGCCAGAAGGTCAAAATTGAGTCAAAACTTCTTAAATAACTTAAGTCATGTTTAATTTTAAGTTTTTAGTCGAAATTAGGGCATTTGGAATTTTATAGGAGTCAAAATCGATTTTTAGAATTTAATTTGGTCAAAATCGGTATTTTGGTCAAAATCGGCTTTGGAGGTCAAAATTGATTTAAATTTCTTTTAAAGGTCAAAATCGATTTTTATATGTCTCAAAATGATTTTTATCATTCATTCATATAGTGGAGGAAGAACTGTACCGGATTTTTAGAAGTCAAAATTGATTTTAACAGGTCAAAATTAGCCTTGATTTGGATAAGTCATTATTTAATTAAAAGCAGGCAAAATGTGAAAAAACGATGAACATTCATTTCATCGGTCGAGTTTGGAGCGACGTTTGGTCTAGTTGTAGCGAGCCAGGCCCCGGGAGCAATCCCTGACCGAAGTAAAAAAAATGTAGAAGCCCGTAAAGGTATAATTAATTATATATGTAGTATGCTATGTATGAAAATGTTTTAAAGGAAAGGATTAATTATACATTAACGGGCTAAACTTTTAAATTGCATGATTTTAAGAAATGCACGCATCATGAGATTTTATGAAACGATCAGGCATGTCTCTTTTAAGATAAAACCGGAGGGATTGAAGTGATGTGGCAAAGTTTAATGATGGGAGCTAGCCGGGTAGCCGGGCCCGGGGATCCCCTGTTTTAATGTATGATTATGAGTCTATGGATCCATGTGTTGACATCATGGTGAAGTGGCAAGCATAGAGGTGTGACATATAGGGATCCCGGCTTGAGGTCGGGTGAACCACACCGCCACGTACGTTGGTTATTTCGACTGATCAGTCACACGCCCGCTCACATTCACGGATACGACTCATACGTTTTTCATGTTACGTTACGTCATGCCTTATGTATGTTTATGTTACGTATGTACGATATGAAATGTATGAAGAAATATTTTAAGATCATGCACACATTCATGTTTTCAACGCTATTTTAGTACAAGTGTGTGCTTGCATGCGATTTTATTAGTATGTACTTTGTTATGTATTACGATAGAACATGCTGAGCCTCTAGGCTCACTAGGTTTAAATGGTACAGGTGATGATCCTGTCGATGAGTATATTCCGACTGGCGGTGAGAACCTCTGAGAGTCTGTTGCAGCAGTGCCCCGTGACCGCCTTATGATTCAGTTTGTCATGTTGCAGTTTTAGATACTAGTTTTTTTAAACATGTTGGTTTTCAGTATGCTTTTACTCGAGGATTTTATTGTGTTGGATGTTTTTAAAGTTTTCAAATATTCCTCTATTTATGCTTAAAGTATTTTGAGAAAATGATCTTGAAACGTTTTAGAAGGGAACGAGCCATTCGTTATGTTTAAGTTTATGCTTCCGCACATGTTTTAAAAAAAATTCTAGAGTTTGGTTCTTTTCAGTTGGTATCAGAGCAGTGGTTCTGGTGGGGTACTTGCCTGCTGCGTGGAGCTCAGAAGTCGCACTAACAGTCTGTGAGTTTTATTTTAGTATTTATGTTTATGTTTGCATGATACATGTATTAGGCTTGCATGATTTTTGGCCTTAGGGTTTTAAAAATTGGACGCTTAGTTATGCACTTAGATTTATGTGATAGGGTTTTGGTGTGCATGATACCTCCCAGACGTGCTATCGGTACGTAACTTAATTTCGGGGACGAAATTTCTATAAGGGGGGGAGATTGTAACATCCCGAAATCCAGATTACGTAGTAATGAGTGCATGACTAGGGGGAAAATATTTTTATATGATTACATGCCTTATTATATGATTTATTTATGATTTTATGCTGCATGGTATGCATGTGCTATTTTTCGGCCTGCGTGAGCTTTGGACGTGTGGACGAGATTAGGGTCGACCGGAAGAAAGATAAATTGAGATTTTAAGTCATGTGATTTTTAAGAATGAATTTATTTTATTTTAAGCACAATTTCTGAAAATTTGGATTTTTATAATTATTTTGGAGGGGAACCCGTTTTACGCCTATACGGGCTGGTATATTGAGTTTTAAAGCATTTTAAAATTCTAGGAGGCCTAGATTTCGAAACTTTATGATTATTAAAGCCCAAGTATGATTTTTAACACCTTTTGATTTAATTAGAGGGCAAACTTGTACATTGTTTTAATTTAAAACCATATGGGTCATTATAGGCACTTTTATTATTTTCCTAAACACAAAGTTACACAACCTAGCCTCCTCTTCACACAACCAGCCTTCCTCTCCACTCAATAGCACACTAACTTTCGAAAATATTCAGACTTTGAAGAAGCTTGGTAATCAAAAGCCGGTTGCGCCCCGATCTCGCGTCTACAACGTCCGTGCCTCGCAGATCCGCGTTTTCTTCAACCCAGGCATGTGATATCAATTCCCTTGCTCACCATTTAAATCATAATAGACTGTTTTATGAAAATTATGCATGGATTTTTTGTGAAAGTTTCGGATCTCTGTACCTTTGATCATACCTCATGCATGAGTTTCACGATTTTTAACATGTTTTTCTTCCTTCTCTTGAGGCTTCGGTCATGGTAATTTCCATAGGTTATGGCCCGAGGATTGATGACTTGTTTGATCAGTTGCAAGGATCGGCCGTATACTCGAAGATTGACTTGCGCTCTGGCTATCACCAGTTGAGAATTAGAGACGTTGATGTAGTGAAGACAGCTTTTCGGACGAGATACGGGCATTATGAGTTTCTTGTGATGCCATTTGGGTTGACGAATGCCCCAGTCGTTTTCATGGATTTGATGAATCGCATCTTCATTGAGTTATATCGATCGATTAGTGATTGTCTTCATAGATGACATTTTGGTGTATTCGAGGAGTTTCAGAGAGAATAAGGAGCACCTGAGTTTGGTATTGCAAAATTTGAGAGACTCGCATTTGTATGCCAAGTTTAGCAAGTGTGAATTTTGGCTGGATAGAGTAATCTTTTTGGGTCATGTCATCTCTGCACAAGGAATCTCTGTGGATCCTAGTAAGGTCGAAGCGGTTCTTAACTGGGAGCGACCGAAGAATGTCTCCGAGATCCATAGTTTCTTAGGATTGACTGGCTATTATAGGCGTTTTATCGAGAAGTTCTCTTCGATAGCCAGGCCGATGACGCAATTGACTCAGAAAGATAGGAAGTTTGTTTGGACTGACGAGTGCGATTCGAGTTTTCAGACACTGTAGGAGAAGTTGACTACTACTCCTGTGTTGGCTTTACCATCTGGATCTGGAGGTTTTGTTGTTTGCTCCGATGCATCTCTGAGTGGCTTGGGATGTGTTCTGATGCAGAACGGGTATGAGATTGCGTATGCGTCTAGAAAGTTGAAGCCCCATGAGATGAGATACCCCGTTCATAATTTGGAATTGGCAGCGATTGTTTTCGCCCTGAAGATCTAGCGTCACTACCTGTATGGTGAGGAATTTGTGGTGTACACCGACCACAAGAGTTTTAAGTATATCTTCACTCAGTCAAATCTGAATATGAGACAGCGACATTGGATGGAGTTGTTCAAGGATTTTGATTGTCAGATTTAGTATCAGCCTGGGCGGATGAACTTAGTAGTCGATGTTTTGAGTAGGAAAGCCCACCAGCCTGCGATGCTAACATATTTGAGTATCTCGAGAGTCCACGAGCAGTTGGGTACTTCTGGTTGGTGGTTTCAACCGGGTGAACAGTATTTCATAGTTTCTTATATTCAGGTTGAACCACGGATTGTGATGAACATCAGAGAGGCACAGAGGACTGATCCTTATGTCCATGAGTTGAAGATTAAGGCTCAGAATGGTCAGTCTGATGATTTTACTGTTACTTCTGACGGGTGTTTGAGATTTCGAGGAAGATTAGTGGTTCCAAACCTGATTGATTTGAAAGAGACTATTCTGAATGAAGCACACTGTAGTAGATATAGTGTGCATCCGGGTGAGAGAAAGATGTACCATACTTTGAAGTCTCACTACTGGTGGGAAGGCATGAAGAGCAACATTTCTGGTTTTGTTGCTCTATGCTTGAACTGTCAACAGGTCAAGGCCGAGAGAAAGAGATCTGGTGGATTGTTGCAAAGTTTAGAAGTGCCTCAGTGGAATTGGGAGAACATCGCCATGGGCTTTGTGACTCATTTACCTCAATCGAGTAGGGGATGTGATGCGATTTGGGTGGTGATTGATAGACTCTCGAAGTCAGCTCATTTCATTCCCTATGATGTGAGGTGTTCGTTGAAGAAAATGACGAAACTGTACACTGACCATGTGGTTAGATTGCATGGAGTGCCTGTGTCGATAGTGTCCGATAGAGATCCAAGGTTCAATCTCGATTTTGGAAGAGTTTTCAAGCAGCGATGGGTTCGAGATTGGCTATGGGTACATCTTATCACCCCCAGACAGATGGCCAATCTGAGAGGACCATTCAGACTTTAGAAGATATGCTGCGGGCAATTGTAATGGATTTCGGTGGTGGCTGGCAGGATTCGCTATCCCTAGTTGAGTTTTCTTATAACAACAGCTACCAAGTGACTATCGGGATGGCTCCATTTGAAGCGTTGTATGGTCGCAAGTGTAGATCTCCGATCTGCTGGGAAGAAGTTGGTGAGAAACAGCTTTCGACCCCTGAGTTTGTGCAGCATATGAGAGATCAAGTTTTGTTAATTCGAAGCAGAATGAAAGCTGCATAAGATCGCTTCACTAGCTATGCTAACAGAAGACGCTGACCTCTAGAATTAGAAGTTGGTGATAGAGTGTTCCTTAAGATTTATCCTTTGGAGCGTGATGAGGTTCAGATTCAAGGGCAAGTTAGCTCCTAGATTCGTTGGTCCATTTGAAATTGTTGAGAGGATTGGACAGTTGGCTTATAGATTGCAGCTGCCTGATGAATTATACATGATGTTTTTCATGTGTCAATGCTGAGAAAATATGAGCCAGATCCGTCGCATGTGTTGAGGACTGATGAAGTCGAGCTAGATTCTACCTTAAGCTATGTTGAATATCCAGTTCAGATTCTGGATAGGAAGGAGAAGCAGTTGAGGAATAAGATAATTCCGTTGGTAATGGTCCAATGGAGTAGGCATGGCCGAGAAGAAGCTACTTGGGAGGTGGAAGAGAAGATGAGACAAGAGTGGCCTCATCTGTTTGAGCTTTGACAGTGGAGTTGAGTTGGTTAGTTTTGGTGTTTTGTTGTTTTGTTGTTTCTGCCCTGTGTTTGCCTTTGATTTCGAGGACAAAATCTCTTAAGGTGGGGAGAATGTGAGGATTGTGTTGGGACCGGTTTAAATAGATAGCAGGCGCTGTTGTCAAGAATTAAAAATTTTTGCGCTGCTATTCAAAAGATGAGGTGCAATACCTCGGGTTCTTGAACATTAAAAATAACAGAGCACCGGAGACAGATCTAGTATGAATTAAAATCATGCGGAAAACACCAGAACTGAATCCTAATATTTTAAAACAACTCTGCGCAAACAGATTTCTGTTTAAAACCAGTATGTGAAATCTGTTTGCTATGTGCTAGTGTGATATCTGTTAAGCGTGCTAAATTAAATGCAAGTGCTGAATGAATAACAGAATACAATACTCAATCGATTTGTTTATGGAAGTTCGGACTTCAATGTCCTACGTCTCCCCTTCTTCCTCCTCGGAAGGTTCCACTAGAAGATTTGATCTATACAACGTGTACAGACCCGATCCCGCAACCAGCAGCTGCGAGAACTCCTAGACTCTACCAGCCCTCGGCTGTTCACTCAATCACTTGTTTAACGCCTCTGTGAGAAAGGCTACAGACACAGAGTTTAACGTCATCGTGCTTGGACGGGATCTGATTTGAATTGGGTTTGAGATTCATTCACTATACAATGAATGTGAATGAATCTCTGTGTGTGAGATTTTTACAATGAAGCGCTCAACTCTCTGTTTATCTATTCCTCACACACTAGGGAAAATTGCTTCTACAAAAGCTGATTGTAGCTCAACTGTCAACTGCAATAAGCTCCTCTACGAATGATAGTTGACAGCTTCGCTTCTGATTTTTCTTCCCTTTGACTGTTGTATTCTTTTGATTAATCTTTTTTGTGCAACAACAACTCTCTGTTCAGCCACCTCTTCAATGGAGTTCATCTCGTATATAAGCCTCTGTTCAAATTAAATCCGTTGGACACAAATTCTTCCCGTTCAAAAGTGTTCTTTAAAGTACCGACAAGGATTGTCCTTTGTGTCTTTTCTTTTGCAGGACTTTTTGTCGTCTTCAGCATTTTGATATAAGCTCAGCAGTTGACATCCAGCTTTAGTAATCTTCATAATCTAGTTCGTCAACTGCTTCGCTACTGATTGTATCTTCTACTGCTGAGACTGGATTGTTTGCGCCTAGTTGCAATAATCAGCATTTGGTTTGCAACTCTTTTCACTACGTCTGCTTTTCCTGCGTCTGGATATGCATAGCTGTAGCCTGCGACTGGGTTCTTTGTCGACTGGTTGCAACTCTCTGTAGCCTGCGACTGGTATACTCTGCGACTGGTACCTTGCGACTGGTACTTTGCGACTGGAATATTGTGACTGGTACCTTGCGACTGGTATCTTGCGACTGCTGGTTATCAACGCAAAGAGCATCTGCTGAATCTTAGCGCGAAGGCAAAACGCTGTCGTATCTATTAATCCAAACGACATCGTTTTGCTATCGCTAACTTCAAGTATCAACTGCTGGTTGCACTGTAGCTCTCTGTTGATTGCTGACGTCACTGCTGACTTCATCATCGCTGATCCAGCTCTTGCGTTTCTCTTCACAACTGCTGATTGTGATGACATCACTGCTGATGTCATCATCGCTGATTCCAGATTTCTCTTCACATCGACGTCTGGTTTTTGTTCTTCACAACTGGTTCCAGACTTCTACTGTACATCTTCTTCTTCGAACCTTTCTCCAGCCTTAGCGAATATCACAGCTGTTGGTCTAAATTGGCCTCCGCCTGATTACGAACAACTGACTCAACTTTGGACGTCTCCATTGCTAATCCAGCTGCCGTCTTAATGATAAGCCAAAACAGCTGTGAACTTTATCTTGTAAACCATCGACTGGACAGATTCTGCTTCTAGACATTTTTCTTCGATAGCTAGCATCTGTACACTAAGTAGATTTGTTAGAAACACAATAATAAGTTTTGTGTAATTCAAAATTCAATCTGGATCTGTAGTCACAGATCCATCAATCTCTCCCTTTTTGATTTACACAAAACATTAAATAACAGATGCAAGAACTAACAATTCTCTCCCTTTTTGTGGAAATCAAAAAGAGATCGAAAGCTGGTCTTCTAGAATTTTAAATCAAAGCTCTCCCTACACCGTCACAACAAAAACAACGTGACAACAGAATTTTTGATTTTGAAATCGAAAAGCATTTTGGAAGAACCGTATGCAACAGTATGCTATAATTTTAAAAAAATTGAAACAAAACTGAAACTGATGCATACACAGATAGATCAAATTAATAAATACAAAGACGCCACTCTCCCTGTCTTTTATAACATAAGCTCAAATCATTTTAAAAACATCGAAGCATCAGCTGAAATTCCGCAAAGAGTTTGAAAACTATCAGAGCACTTTAAACATTGTTTCAAATAAACAAATGTGCTAATGAGTTACTCACATATGAAGAACCAGAAAGAAAATGTGACAGATAAAAGCTCATATTTTCATTCTCCTATTTCGTCCCATGTGCTTGTCACCGAGTGCCTCACTCCAGGTGAACTTACAGCACAACAAAAATAGAATCTTGGCATCCGCACGGAACTCGTGCATTTCGTGACAGTTCATCAAGAGAAAACCAATTCTATATTAAAACAAATCATTTTCATCTGGCCTTCATAATATAAGCTTCTCAAAACATTTAAGATATTAAAAACATAGCACATGCGTTTTAAAATAAGTGCTTGTTCAACAACCTACTCTGATACCACTTGTTGGGACCGGTTTAAAATGCAAGTGCTGAATGAATAACAGAATACAATACTCAATCGAATTGTTATGGAATTCGGGCTTCAATGTCCTACATCTCCCTTCTTCCTCATCGGAAGGTTCCACTAGAAGATTTGATCTATACAACGTGTACAGACCCGATCCTGCAACCAGCAGCTACGAGAACTCCTAGACTCTACCAGCCCTCGGCTGTTCACTCAATCACTTGTTTAACACCTCTGTGAGAAAGGCTACAGACACAGAGTTTAACGTCATCGTGCTTGGACGGGATCTGATTTGAATTGGGTTTGAGATTCATTCACTATACAATGAATGTGAATGAATCTCTGTGTGTGAGATTTTTACAATGAAGCGCTCACCTCTCTGTTTCTATATTACTCACACTAGGGAAAATTGCTTCTACAAAAGCTGATTCTAGCTCAGCTGTCAACTGCAAGAAGCTCCTCTACGAATGATAGTTGACAGCTTCGCTTCTGTTTTTTCTTCCCTTTGACTGTTGTCTCTTTTTTGATTAATCTTTTCTGTGCAACAACAACTCTCTGGTCAGCCACCTCTTCAATGGCGTTCATCTCGTATATAAGCCTCTGTTCAAATTAAATCCGTTGGACACAAATTCTTCCCGTTCAAAAGTGTTCTTTAAAGTACCGAAAAGGATTGTCCTTTGTGTCCTTTCTTTTGTAGGCCTTTTTGTCGTCTTCAGCATTTTGAAATAAGCTCAGAAGTTGACATCCAGCTTTAGTAATCTTCATAATCTAGTTCGTCAACTGCTTCGCTACTGATTGTATCTTCTACTGCTGCGACTGGATTGTTTGCGCCTGGTTGCAATAATCAGCATTTGGTTTGCAAATCTTTTCACTACGTCTGCTTTTCCTGTGTCTGGATATGCATAGCACTGTAGCCTGCGACTGGGTTCTTTGTCGACTGGTTGCAACTCTCTGTAGCCTGCGACTGGATCCTCATCTTGCGACTGATATACTCTGCGACTGGTATCATGCGACTGGTACCTTGCAACTGGTATCTTGCGACTGGTACCACCTTGCGACTGGTATCTTGCGACTGGTACCTTGCGACTGGTATCTTGCGACTGCTGGTTATCAACGGAAAGAGCATCTGCTGAATCTTAACACGAAGGCAAAATGCTGTCGTATCTATTAATCCAAACGAAATCGTTTTGCTATCGCTAACTTCAAGTATCAACTGCTGGTTGCACTATAGCTCTCTGCTGATTGCTGACGTCACTGCTGACTTCATCATCGCTGATCCAGCTCTTGCGCTTCTCTTCACAACTGCTGATTGTGATGACATCACTGCTGATGTCATCATCGCTGATTCCAGATTTGCGCTTATTGTCGACTGCTGAATGTACTCTAGCTTGCTGCTGACGTCATATTTGCTGTTTATAGCTTCCTCCAGTATATAAGCTGCCGTCATCAACGCTGCTTCCAGATTTCTCTTCACAACTGGATCCAGACTTCTACTGTACATCTTCTTCTTCGAACCTTTCTCCAGTCTTAGCGAATATCACAGCTGCTGGTCTAAATTGGCCTCCGCCTGATTACGAACAACTGACTCAACTTTTGACGTCTCCATTGCTAATCCAGCTGCCGTCTAAATGATAAGCCAAAATAGCTGTGAACTTTATCTTGTAAACCATCGACTGGACAGATTCTGCTTCTTGACATTTTTCTTCGATAGCTAGCATCTGTACACTAAGTAGAATTGTTAGAAA
>KV002092.1:0-11766 GCA_001598015.1 Dorcoceras hygrometricum | reverse complement strand
CCTCGTTCGGACTTTCCAAGTGGTTACCATTTGTCGAGTGGATAAGTCCGAGGTCTTGGTTGTACTGATTAGTCCTCACTACTCGAAACGTCATTGATACTCTACATGATAGGTGCCTCACTTTGACCCGTTTACCGACTCAGTTGGGGTCATCAGGTGGCGGGATTGGGTGAGGTCCCGATGCATGTAGGAGTCGATGCTTCTTTGTTGAGGATTCATCGCTCGCCTTTGTGCGTGGATATCCTATGCTATCTGAAGAGATAATAGTGTGATAATCTCTGGTCAGAGTACTAGATGTGTTTTAGGTAAATGGGTTTACCTAGTAACACACGCGATGTCACTATTTGATCTCCAAGATGTATGCATGGTTATTGGATCTCTAGCGACTCTCGATTTACCAATGGTCGTTGATCTGATCGGGGTATATGTGTTGAAAGGATCGTACTGTACGCTAACCATGACCGACTGGTTCTTGCATGCACTATCAGTGATACCTAGGGGATCATGGGGCGATGTTGCTAGGCGCTTTACCATGATCCGATGGGTCAGTCCGAAAATATGTTTTTGGAGTCGCAATTGTTGTGGGCCCACGGCTAGCTATATCCCTAAACCATTAAGGGTCACACAAGTACTGGCTTCTCGATTTCCACACGAAAATTGAGCTCAATTTGTTGAGCATAGGAGGAGGAAGGATGGAAGTGCGACTTCCTAAAAGTCAACAGGGGTCAAAGTGCAATTTTCCTAAAGTTTGGGCTAGTTTGACTATCCCTGAAACTTGGAGGGGCTAAACTGTAATTTTGGACTAGGTGGTCTGAAAAATTGTTTTCGCATCATAATACTCAGTTTTGTAAACTGTGTAGATCGGTCCGATCTGATCATCGATCGGGATTATGATGGAGCCACGACGATGTACTTGAACCGAATGTTCATATGGACCTGGGCCCGCCCCAGGCCCATTGGGCCGGTCCAAGCCCATCACATGTCTATTAATACTTGACCTAGGGATACATTTTCTACACAAAAACACTCCAAAACCCTAGTCTTGGCCGCCCCCTCTCCTCTCCCTCTCCCTCTCGGCCTCCGCCCACCTTGCGCCGCCGCCGCCGTCCGTTGTCGTCGTCGTCGGACTTGTTCCGACCGTCTCGACGTGGAGATTACGTCCGTGAAACATTTGTCGTGTTTTCTAGTGCAGATCGACAAAGGAATCGTGATTTCAGTCGTGGACCGGATTAGGAGAACGACGATCGCCTACCGTTGAAGTGTCAATTTCCTCGTGAAATTGGTCGGATCCAGGCGCCTAGACGCCAGCAAGGTACCAAATCAAACATCCTATGTATGTTTATTTGTTATTATTGTTATGTATTGACCGTTCCCGGTGCAAAATTTTGAAATCTTCGCTGCGCCCCCGGGAGCGGGATCCGGATCCGTCGCTGCGCCAACAATGGTATCAGAGCTTTGGCTCGGATATGTCAATACGTAAAATTGTACATGTATTGTATCAGATCTCAAATTTCAAATTTCAAAAAAAAAAATTTTCTGCCAGGCGCCGTCGCGTGCAGCTTGCGGCGCCAGCATGAGCTGTCTGTGGATCTGCTTCTCCTCTCCCTCCCTGCTGCATTCGACCCCTTTATGGTCAACTTCAACATGAACAAGATGGAGGTCACCCTTGAAGAGGTGGTAAACATGCTAGTCGTGTTCGAGGGGACCACAAAGAAGGACAAGCACGTCCTCCTTTTGGACTCTTCTTCCTCTGCAAAGAAGGGGCCCAAACGTAAGGGTAAGAAGCGTTCTTCCCCTGCGAAGGAGGAAAAGCCCGCCAAGAAGCCCAAGTCAAGGGATTCAAAGTCAAACAAATCTGAAGATGTTTGTCACCACTGCCAAAGCCTGGGAAATGGAGGAGGAATTGTAAGGATTACCTCGAGCAGTTGTGAACTGCAAAAGGTATGTTCTACATTGAAATAAATATGTCTCTTAACTTGACTTCTTGGGTACTTGATATCGGATGTGGATCTCATATCTGCAATGACTTGCAGGTAATGACAAGAAGCCGGCGTCTTAGGGAGGGTGAGACCCACTGAGGCTTGGCAACGGAGCAAGGGTTGCGGTCGAAGCTATCGGAGATGTTTATTTATTTCTTTCTTCAATTTTAAGTTGTTGTTAAGAAACGCTTTATTTGTTCCTGAATTCATAAACATTATTTTCGTTTCTATGCTTGATTGTGATGGATATTCTTGTCATTTTGCCAATTCGATTTGCAATATTTATAAGAATGAATGTTTAATGGGATTTGGGGAACACGAAAACGATCTATACGCCTTAAAATTGAGAGAAGTTCCAACTCACGATGTGGAAACACAAACAACAACAATAAAAAGGAAAAACGATAGTCTGAACCCAGCACAACTTTGGCATGCTAGGCTAGGTCATATTTCCTTAAATAGGATGAACAAGTTGATTAGGAGCGACATGTTTACTATGTCTATATTAACTCCTTGCCAACTTGTGAATCCTATCTCAAAAGAAAAATGACAAAACTGCCCTTCACGGGCAAGCCTGAACGTGCTCAAGGCCTATTGGATTTGATCCATAATGATGTGTGTGGCCCACTTAGAATTGGTACTAAGTCCGGTCACAACTACTTCATCACCTTTACCGATTATCACTCTAGGTATGGGTACTTGTACCTAATGAAGCACTAATCTGAATCCTTTATAAAAGTTAAGGAATTCAAGGCTGAAGTAGAAATCAATTGAAAAAAGTATTAAAACACTTCTGTTACGCCCCGAGACCGACACTCATGACATCGGCAATATTAAACAATTATAAAATTGTAAAACATTAAGCCTCTTAGTATATCTCAAAACCAATCTGTTACATAATCAAAATATAATCGTTTTTACATCTGAAAATCAAAGTCTGAATGACAGAAATGAGAAGCGAAAACAATTACATTAATAAAAACTGAATCTTCACCAGCCCCAGAACAGAGGTAGCACTGATAGTTACTTAGTTTCTATACTTATTGATCAGTCCCTAATTTTTACTCCTCTAAGGGGTCGAGGCCGTAGTTACACCACGTAACTCAGAGTGCAAAATATTCTGTAGACCCATATTACGACACAAACATCAGGGCTAAAATAGAGCATATATCATAGCATGAACTTGACACGGAACGAAATCTGATACGAAACAAGTGCTCGAACAGTAATTCAAAACAGAACGTAGCATGAATAATATATAATATTTGAAACGAATACTTATATAGCGAAAGCCCACTTACTGTCTACTGAAATTTCTTGACTGTTATGCGAAATCTGGTATAGCTTGTGCAGGATTCCAATGCGAAAGCTTACTGGTATTATACTGAGTTTTTGCGGAATGAATGTGGTTCATCTACTGCCTAAATGAGGAATTTATAGGTGTATGAATAGGGTAGTCAAAGGTCAGCACTTACAGACTTAATTTCCTGATTCATGGTCATTAAAATGATTGTTACAATAGTAACGATTTAGGCATTGAATTGGATGGCTTAATTAGCCATTAATCCCTCTAAATTGACAGTTACTATTGCGAGAAGCTTACTGAAATTCTCGGGCGAAGTTTTCTTTACCAAATCTGAATTTCCGTCGCCAAATCTGAATTTGCGTCGCCAAATCTGAATTTACGTCGTCAAATCTGAATTGACTGTCCAAAGCTGAGTTGCCAGTCCATAACTGAGTTGACTGGTCCAGAGCTGTGTTGCAGTCCAGATCTGAGTTGACTGTTGACTTTTCCAGATCTGAGTTGTCTGTTGACTGTCCATATCTGACTTGACTGTTGGCTGTCCAGATCTGAGTTGGCTGTTGACTGTCTCAGATCTGAGTTGACTGTTGATTGTCCCAGATCTGAATTGACTATTGACTGTCCCAGATATGAGTTGACTGTTGATCGTCCCAGATCTTAGTTCACCGTCCCAGATCTGATTTTTTTTTGCTCTATTTCAGAGAGCTGAATTTTCGGGTTTTCACAACTTCAATCCGATCGAGGTGCAGAATACTTGAGTGCCGAATTTCAAAACTATCTTAAAGAGAATGAGATTCTCTCTCAGTGGACCCCTCCAACCACACCACAGCTAGATGGTGTAGCGGAATCGAACCTTGATGGACATGGTTCGATCTATGATGAGCTTCACTGAATTTCGTACCTCGTTTTGGCGCTATGCGCTCGAAACAGCGGTAATGTTGTTGAACAATGTTCACACAAAGCAATGGATAAAACTCCATATGAGATATGGATGGGCAACACGGGTGTCGTTGCGCAAGCAAAGGGAACCTAGGTCTCACTAAGTTCTAGTTCTTCTTCTTAAATCTGCTCTTCGTTCTTATCTGGTGGGAGAACTATGGGGTGAGTGTTTGGGAAAACACTCAACAAGTGGGGGATACCATTCGAGCATAACAATATATACATATACTGATTAACAGATTCAGAACAGAGCATATACAGAACAGAGCATAGCATAACATGTAGCACTGATAGTTACTTCGTCTCTATGGTTTACTGATCAGTCCCTAATTTTTACTTCTCTAAGGGGTCGAGGCCATAGTTACACCACGTAACTCAGAGTGCGGAATATTCCATAGACCCATATTACGACAGAAACATCAGTGCTAAAACAGAGCATAGTTCATAGCATGAACTTGACACGGAACGAAATCTGATACGAAACAAGTGCTCGAACAGTAATTCAAAACAGAACGTAGCATGAATAATATATAATATTTGAAACGAATACTTATATAGCGAAAGCCCACTTACTGTCTACTGAAATTTCTTGACTGTTATGCGAAATCTGGTATAGCTTGTGCAGGATTCCAATGCGAAAGCTTACTGGTATTATACTGAGTTTTTGCGGAATGAATGTGGTTCATCTACTGCCTAAATGAGGAATTTATAGGTGTATGAATAGGGTAGTCAAAGGTCAGCACTTACAGACTTAATTTCCTGATTCATGGTCATTAAAATGATTGTTACAATAGTAACGATTTAGGCATTGAATTGGATGGCTTAATTAGCCATTAATCCCTCTAAATTGACAGTTACTATTGCGAGAAGCTTACTGAAATTCTCGGGCGAAGTTTTTCTTTACCAAATCTGAATTTCCGTCGCCAAATCTGAATTTGCGTCGCCAAATCTGAATTTACGTCGTCAAATCTGAATTGACTGTCCAAAGCTGAGTTGCCAGTCCATAACTGAGTTGACTGGTCCAGAGCTGTGTTGCAGTCCAGATCTGAGTTGACTGTTGACTTTTCCAGATCTGAGTTGTCTGTTGACTGTCCATATCTGACTTGACTGTTGGCTGTCCAGATCTGAGTTGGCTGTTGACTGTCTCAGATCTGAGTTGACTGTTGATTGTCCCAGATCTGAATTGACTATTGACTGTCCCAGATATGAGTTGACTGTTGATCGTCCCAGATCTTAGTTCACCGTCCCAGATCTGATTTTTTTTTGCTCTATTTCAGAGAGCTGAATTTTCGGGTTTTCACAACTTCAATCCGATCGAGGTGCAGAATACTTGAGTGCCGAATTTCAAAACTATCTTAAAGAGAATGAGATTCTCTCTCAGTGGACCCCTCCAACCACACCACAGCTAGATGGTGTAGCGGAATCGAACCTTGATGGACATGGTTCGATCTATGATGAGCTTCACTGAATTTCGTACCTCGTTTTGGCGCTATGCGCTCGAAACAGCGGTAATGTTGTTGAACAATGTTCACACAAAGACAATGGATAAAACTCCATATGAGATATGGATGGGCAACACGGGTGTCGTTGCGCAAGCAAAGGAACCTAGGTCTCACTAAGATCCAAACATATACTGAGGAAACACCACATAATCCAGGATATTGTGGCTAGAGGTGACATAGCAGTCGAGGGAGTCGCCTCTGCAGACAACATTGCTGGTCCACTTACGAAGCCCTTGCCAGGACCATTTTTTGAAAAACATCACGAAGCAATGGGACTACGTCTGATGAGTAGTTGGCTTTATTTTATGGCATTCTTTATCTTCATTATTATGATTACAATTGTTGAATAAAGACCTTGAATGCACTATAGTGTGTGTTAGATATGATAGTGGATTAGATGGCTATCATGAAACACATCTAATAGTCACTGTGTTATAAACATGTTCCTAGTCGATTGGATCGTCTAAAACGGGGATAAAGGCCGCCCGAGCTTGAGACTAGCATCTGCGATGTAAAGTACCACATTTCATTGGTAGGGAACATAGTGATAGTGACCTGGTGATCTATCGAACTACTCTCGTTAGGACTTTCCAAGTGGTTATCATTTGTGGAGTGAATTAAGCTCGAGGTATTGGTTGTACAGATTAGTCCTTATTACTAGACATGTCATTCAGACTCTACATGATAGTGCCTCACTTTGACCCGCTTACCGACTCAGCTGGGGTCATCAGATGGCGAGGTTGGCTGAGGTCCCGATACATGTAGGAGTCGATGCTTCGTTCTCGAAGATTCACCGCTCGTCCTTGTGCATGGATATCCTATGCTATCTGAGGAGATAATAGTGTGACAAATCTCTGGTCAGAGTACTAGATGTGTTTAAGGTAAATGAGTTTACCTAGTAACACATGCGGTGTCACTATTTGATATCCAAGATGTATGCATGGTTGTTGGATCTCTAGCGACTCTCGATTTACCAATGGTCGTTGATCTGATCGGGATATTTGAAATGAAAGGACCGTACTGTATGCTAACATGACCGACTGGTTCTTGTAGGCACTATCAGTGATACCTAGGGGATCATGGGACGATGTTGCTAGACGCTTTATCATGATTCGATGGGTAAGTCCAAAAATGTGTTTTCGGAGTCGCAAATGTTGTGAGCCCTTGGCTATTTGTATCCCTGAAGCATTGAGGGTCACACAAGTACTGGTTTTTCAATTCTCTTATGGATATTAAGCTCAATTTGTTGAGTATAGTAGGAGGAAGATTGGGAGTATGACTTCTTAAAAGTAGCTAAGGGAGTAGGACTTTCATATTTAGCTAATGAGAGTAAACCTGTCATATATAGATTTAGTGGTCCGAAAATTTTATTTTGCATCATAATGATCAGTTTTGTAAACTGAGCACATCGGTGATATGATCATCGATTGGGATTATGATGCCATAATTGAGGAAGTCGAAACGAATGTTCACAGTTTGACCATCTCGGCGAGGAGATTCCGTCCGTGAAATTTTCGTCGGTTTTCTAGTGCAAACCGGTGAAGGTGTTGAGATTTAGGTCGTGGACCGGATTAGGAGTCGATCCAGCCGTTCAGCCGTTGAAGTGTCAATTACCTTGTGGAATTGGTCGGAGCCAGGCGCCTAGACGCCATCAAGGTTTCCTCTAAACATTCTATGAATGTTTTGATTATTATTTAGTTGTATTGACCGTTCCGAACTCAAATTTTTAAATTCTTCCGCTGAGCCCGGGAGCGAGATCCAGATCCGCAGCTGCGCCAACACGAATATCTTCACGATTTCCGGCCAGTAGTTCTTCTGTTCTTTAGCAGCTTTGAGTAAGTGATTTCTTACTGATCTAAGCTTCGATTTAAAGCTTGATAGTGCTCTGTAGATTTGAGGTAGCTGATTTAGGCTACTGGGCTTTAGGCCATAAGCTGAATGAGCTTCGATATGAGCTGATTTGTTAGATGTCTTGGCATATTTGAGCTTGTAGGCAGCTTCTGTCGGATTTCTTGGTGAATTAGGAGGGCAGCAGATCTGAGCTGTTTGTTGGTGCTATGTTCTCGTGAGACCTGCTAAGGTAGTAGTCGTACTGAGATTTGAGGTACGGATTGAGCTGGGTTTAGCAGCTTTAATATCAGCTTGAGAATATTTCAATTCATGTATTTCATATTATCTGACTTGCCTATTTGAGTGAACTGTTGTGGTTGAGTGCCAGCTGAGTCTGCTTGGCCTTGCTGGTTTTCGATGATGGTTTATGTGCTCTTAACTGCTTATGAGTGTGAATTATATGTATCATGTTGAGTATGATTTTACTTGGCATTAATGCATAGCATATTGAGCCTGTTCCCTTGTGAACCGATTCATTTATATGCTGCGATCGGCCGGCTGAATTGTCGCACCTGCATGGTCCAACGTTTTCACTGATTTGTGATTTGGTCGGCTGAGTCGTCGTTCCTGAGAATCCAGCGTTGTCGCTGTGTCGTGATAGCCAGCTGAGTCGCTGAGATCTGGACTCTGATGATTAATTGAGATTTGCACAGCTGAGTCGTTGTGCCTTGCTTACCGATGATTCTTGGTGGCCCACATGCATTGTACGTTTGAAATATTGTATGTCTGATATGATTGATGCTATATTTGTGCTCTTCGTACTGAGGTTTTACCTCGTTTATTTTCCCGTTTTTGGGCTGCGTTGGTCTGTGTTGGCCTTTGCAGGGTCCTCAGGTAATCTAATTGGACTGAGTGGAGCATCAGCTGGTAGATCCCTGTTTTGAGTCCCAGTTATAGATTATGTATTGTATAAATAAAACCAGGGGATGTCATGTGTGGATTATGTATTTTGGGGATCTGTATTTGTTCTATTACCTGTATGCTGTTATTGTTGGATTTTTGAGTGATTTTCAGTTCAGGCCCAAACGAAAATTTTTAGCCCTTATTGTATGCTTCCGTGTGATTATGATTAATTGAGTCATCGATGATTTAGCGCACCGGGCCTGACATGTTAGCATGCCAAGAGTATATGCGCTTAAATTAGTTCGTTGGTCCCCAATAATTCGGCCACACATTGAAAAAGCTGATTCGGAAGCAACACTTGAAGCTTGAATAGGTAAGATGTCTCTTGCAATTGTTGTTAGAATAGGATAAAGTTGTGAATTTACTTTCCACCATTCCAAAACATCAAAGTTTTCCGGAGTTTCAAAATATTGACTCAAGTAGAGTTAAATCTCATTTAAATTTAGTCTTGTTACTGATTTCCCTTTTGAACTTTACCGCTTGAAATTTTGGTAGAAGCCGAGGGCACCCATTTTGCCTTGTTGTGTCGACCTTTCCTCCGGCTCCGGCTGTTTTCTCGGTGTACTCTGTCCGTTTGCGTACAAATCAAACAATTCTTGGAGAGAATACATGATTGACTTTTTTTGATCGTCAACATCTTCCAAGAAATTTAGCGTAATAGTCAAAAAATATATCGAAAGCAACTTGACCTTGTCTACGATCAAGCAATGCCGCCAAGCCATGCACAAATGGGATAGTCTCCCAATATTTAAAAAATTTATCCTCCATACTTGAAATAAAAATTCAAATGGTGTGAGAACTTCAATAATTTTAAAAACATATTAAAATCAATGGTAAAAACATCGGTGCAGTAGGATAGTGTATTCGAGAAAACTTTTCGATCGCCTCTTTAAATAAAGAAACACATTGAGTTAAAACATCCCAATCAAATTCAGCCAATAATAAAGCTTCTGCAGCAATATTGTTATAAAATGGAGTGACCAAATATTTAAAAACGTAATAAAGTACTTAGCAAGTGATACAGAGAATTCCATCAAGTTTCAATAGGTTGGGGGAATTTTTTAAATCTAACTCCACTAGAAATACATAGTTGTTTCCAGTCACGACCATATCTTCTTTCACGTAATAGTTTCCCACATACTTAAAATTTTTCTATAACAGTACCCAAAGCAGCATCGAATGCACATTTAACACATAAGTTTATCACATGACATGCACATCTCACATGAGGCAATTCACCATCTAAAATTGGTTTTAATGAATCTTTAAGGTATCTAAGCGCAGAATTATTGACACTCGCATTATCTAATGTTATAGACATGATTGTATTTTGTATGCCAAAAACTTTAGCAACATTTAAAACATATAAAGCAATAGTGTAGCCGGAATGTGACGAATCTAATACATCTAAAGATAAAATTCTTTTTTGCATTTTCCAAGTTTCATCAATCCAGTGACATTTAACGACAAGATAAGATTGAGACTTGATATTAGTCCAAATATCAGTTGTCTAACTAACTCTACAAGAGATACTCGAAAGTTGCGAATTTAATGCCTCTTTGTATTCATGAAACATCTCAAAACAATATTTCTTAAGTGTGTGTCTAGAAATATTGTGAAAATCAGGCTGAATAGTGCTAGTAAATTCAACAAAACCTTCTTGTTCGGCTATTAAAAAAGGTAGTTCACATGTGACAGCGAATTTAACTATAGCTCTACGTGAAATTTCTTTCATAATAGTAAAATTTTTAAGAGTTAAAGAATTAATTTGTTGTTGAGTATGTTCTCTACCAAGTGGTTGTAAATTATTAGGATCAAGTTTATGTACCTTTACCAAGTGTTTTTTCAATGTTTCAGTACCTCCTCCTTGACCACCCGTTTTATAAGCATATTTATTTTTGCAAATTTTACACAAAGCTATAGTATCGTTAGTACCTGGTTTTGGTTGAATTTCAAAGTGATCCCAAACTTTGCTTCGTTTCGCTCGGAACATGCTCATTGACACCACCGTGTTGCTTGTTCCAATGGACGACGATGTTGGAACATTCCTATTGTCATCGCTAACAAGTCCAATAGCCTCTTCCTCTTTGTGAGCGGCTTCAAGTTCATCGAAGTCGGGAATATAGCCAAAATCATCACCAAATTCGGGAATGATGGGAGGAAGTTCGCGTCGAGCACCACCACGATTCGAAGATGAAGCCATCACAATTTTTTTTGGCTTAAATGTTGAATATAGAGAGAACTTGATAGTTGAAATGGAGATATAGAAAATGAGATTGTGTGAAAAATAATTTAGAAAACAACCATATATGTAGCAAAATTTTGGATAAAAAAAATTTAATAATTTTAATTTGGTAATTGTTAATTGCCAATTAAGGATGCAAATTTCCATTTTAAAAGCATAGAGCCGTTGGTAATAATTGGTGCTCTTTTTAATTTGTTTTTAATTTTTTTTAAATATATGGTTATGGTTTCGATTCGGTTCCGGTTCCGGATCCGAAACTTGGAACCGGTTCGAAATCGGAACCAGAACCGGTAGGTTCTAGTCCAACCCATTAATTAATGAATTTTTAAATTATGTGATATAATAAACTATTTTTAAATGATCATGATTATAATAAATAAAAAAAGAAAAAAAAGGAAATGAATTTGGCGCATAGAAAACTATGCGCCAAATTTGGTCACATTTGGTGCCCAACACCAATTTGGTGAAATGGTGTCAAATTTGAAACAATGGTTGGAGCTGTTTTTTTGCATCAAATTGGTGCAAAAGCACTAAAAAAATGTTTCTTTAGTCGGTTTAAAAAAAGAAAAAAAAAATAAGCACTTAAAAAAAAAATGTTTACTTTGTCGGTTAAAAAAAGAAAAAAAGCTAGATATTTTTATAGACAAAATTATTGCCGTAAACAAAATATATTAGATTTAATTTTAAATATATACACATATGTATGCAAAAATTAAATAAAATAAATTTTTGTTTGGCGATTAAAGACACGGTAGCTACCATTCGATGTATACGTATACATTGGGCTTCCTGCAGTAATTTATAAATCACAATAATCAGGTGAACAGCATATCAAATATGGACGATAAGTTAATCAAAAAGTGTCTAAAGTCATCTTCGACCCGTAACTCTATTTTGATGTAATTTCTGCACTATAATGGTGTAATTTTTACACCAAATACAACATTAATCTCTAAACCATTTACTTCAAATCTTGCACCAAAAGGTGTATTCTCGGGATATTCC
>KV002088.1:5638-29442 GCA_001598015.1 Dorcoceras hygrometricum | reverse complement strand
GCTGTCTAGGAGCTTATGACGAGCCGCATGCGTGATGGGACTTCGGTCCGCGAGCATGGGTTTCGTATGATTGGGCTCGTTGAAAAGCTGTCGGGCCTGATATCACACTTCCACACGAGCTGTCGGTTTCTGAACTTCTCCTCTCACCGCCTGCTGCATTCGACCCCTTTATGGTCAACTTCAACATGAACAAGCTGGCAGCCACCCTTGAAGAGGTGGTTAACATGCTTGTAGTGTTTGAAGGAACCATAAAGAAGGACAAACCCGTCCTCCTTATGGGCTCTTCTGCGAAGAAGGGGCCCAGACGCAAGAACAAGAAGCGTTCTGCTCCTGCGAAGGAGGAAAAGTCCGCCAAGAAGGCAAAGGCAAAGGCTTCCAAGCCGAACAAGTCTGAGGATGTTTGCCACCACTGCCACAAGCCTGGGCATTGGAGGAGGAACTGCAAGGAGTACCTCGATCAGTTGCGAACTGCGAAAGGTATGTTCTATATTGAAATAAATATGTCTCTTAATTCGACTTCTTGGGTACTTGATACCGGATGTGGATCTCATATCTGCAATGATTTTCAGGTGATGACAAGAAGCCGACGTCTTAGAGAGGGTGAGACCCACTTGAGGCTTGGCAATGGAGCAAGAGTTGCTGCAGTAGCTATAGGAGATGTTTATTTATTTCTGTCTTCTGATTTTAAGTTGTTATTGAGAAACGTTTTGTTTGTTCCCGAATTAATAAAGAACATTATTTCTGTTTCTATGCTTGATAGTGATGGATATTCTTGTATGTTTGCTAATTCGATTTGTAATATTTACAAGAATGAATGTTTAATTGGAATTGGGGAATGCGAAAACGATTTAAACACCTTAAAATTAAAAGACGTTCCAACTCGCGATGTCGAAGCACATACAACAACGATTAAACGGAAACACGATAACTTGAACCCAGCACAACTTTGTCACGCTAGGCTAGGTCATGTTTCTCTAAGTAGGATGAACAAGTTAGTTAAGAGTGACATGTTTGATCTGTCAGACATTAACTCCCTACCGACTTGTGAGTCTTGCCTTAAGGGAAAGATGACTAAGCAACCCTTCAAGGGCAAGGGTGAGCGTGCTCAAGACCTATTGGATTTGATCCATACTGATGTGTGTGGTCCATTTAGTATCGGTACTAAATACGGTCACACATACTTCAGCACCTTTACCGACGATCACTCTAGGTATGGGTACTTGTACTTAATGAAACACAAGTCTGAATCCTTTGAAAGGTTCAAAGAATTAAAGGCTGAAGTAGAAAAACAATTAGGCAAAAGTATTAAAGCACTTCGATCCAATCGAGGTGGTGAATACTTAAGTGCTGAATTCCAAGACTATCTGAAAGAGAATGGGATTATCGCACAGTGGACCCCTCCGGCCACACCACAGCTCAATGGTGTAGCGGAGCGTCGTAATCGGACCTTGTTGGACATGGTTCGATCTATGATGAGCTTCACTGAGCTTCCTACCTCGTTTTGGGGCTATGCGCTCGAAACAGCGGTCATGTTGTTGAACAATGTCCACACCAAGGCAGTGGATAAGACTCTGTATGAGATATGGATGTGCAAACCACCCAAGTACTCATTTATGAGGATTTGGGGATGTCCTGCTTACGTGAAGCAGACAGTGGGAGATAAGCTGGATACGAGATCCATCTTATGCTACTTCATTGGGTATCCAAAGAATTCCATTCGATACAACTTCTACTATCCCAGCGAAACAAAAGTGTTTGTTTCTAGGAATGCCACCTTTATGGAATGGGAATTTCTACTTGATAGAAAAGGCAAAATAGTAGAACTCGAAGAGGTTCGAGATCCAATCGAAGTACCAAGTGAGTCTCCCTCACCTCCAGAGCCAGTACCAGAAATGGTCGCACCTAGGAGATCCGAAAGGGTTCCTAGGGCTCCTGAGAGATATGGTTTTCTCCTTGAAGATGATCAAGGTGATCAAGTTGTTGGATCTGATCCAAGAACTTTCAAGGAGGCAATTTCTGATCCTGATTCTAATTTGTGGCTTGAAGCAATGCAGTCTGATTTTGACTCAATGCATGCTAACCAAGTTTGGACTCTTGTTAATCCTCCCGAAGGAATTGTTCCTATTGGGTGTAAATGGGTATACAAGAGGAAACTTGGGCCTGATGGTAAGGTAATGACCTACAAGGCACGACTGGTCGCGAAAGGTTACACTCAAAGGCAAGGTGTTGACTATGATGAAACCTTCTCGCCAGTCGCAATGTTCAAGTCAATTAGAATCTTGTTAGCCATAGCCGCATGGTACGACTATGAGATATGGCAAATGGATGTGAAAACTGAGTTCCTTAATGGAAACATTAAGGAAGAGATCTATATGATGCAGCCTGAGGGTTTCACATCTGTTGGAAGCGAGCATAAGGTATGCAAGCTTCAGAGATCGATCTACGGTCTCAAACAAGCATCGCTAAGTTGGAACCTAAGATTCGATGAAACAATTAAGGAATTTGGTTTCATCAAGAATCCCGAGGAGCCATGTGTATACAAGAAGGTAGTCAAGAGCGCTGTGACATTCCTCGTACTTTATGTTGATGACATTCTACTCATTGAGAATGATGTAGGAATGCTGCAATCAACTAAAGTATGGTTGTCTAGTAGATTTTCGATGAAGGACATGGGTGAAGCGTCCTATATTCTTGGAATACAGATCTATCGGGATAGATCTAAACGGATGCTCGGACTCACCCAAGCTACCTACATCGATACCATACTTAAGAGGTTCTCTATGTAAGAGTCCAAGAGAGGACACCTACCTATGTGCCACGGGGTCACTCTATCTAAGTCTATGTGTCCGAAGACTGATGAGGAGATAGAGAGTACGACATGTGTGCCATATGCCTCGGTAATAGGTAGTATTATGTATGGCATGATCTCGACTAGACCGGATGTCGCATATGCTCTGAGTGTCACGAGCCGATACCAGACCAACCCCGGCCAATTGCATTGGAAGGCTGTGAAGGATATTCTTAAGTACTTACGAAGGACTAAGAATATGTTCATGGTCTATGGGGGTGGTGAACTGAAACTGGAAGACTACACTGATTCTAGATTCCAGTGTGACGTGTATGATTCGAAGTCAACCTCTGGATTTGTATTCATGCTCAATGGTGGTGCTGTATCTTGGAAGAGTTCCAAGCAAGACACCATCGCGGATTCAACCACTGAGGCTGAGTACATCGCAGCATCAGCTGCTGCTAAGGAGGCCGTTTGGATAAGGAATTTTGTCCAAGAGTTGGGCGTCATTCCTAATGGAGATGGTGCAGTCCCGGTGTACTGCGACAACACGGGTGCCGTTGCGCAAGCAAAGGAGCCTAGATCTCACCAAAGATCCAAACACATACTGAGGAAATACCACATAATCCGAGATATTGTGGCTAGAGGTGACATAGCAGTTGAGAGAGTCGCCTCTGCAGACAACGTTGCTGATCCACTTACGAAGCCCTTGCCTGGACCGTTGTTTGAAAAACATCGCGAAACAATGGGACTGCGTCTGATGAGTAGTTGGCTTTAGGGCAAGTGGGAGATTGTTAGAGTAGATGCCCAACTAGCCAACTTATGGCGTGTGGGTTTATAGACTCTTGTATATGACAATCTTTATATATGATATACGAAATTTTATATGAATTATAATTGTGATATGGGAATCCAGAAATTGAATTGTTGCCAATCCTCTCATAATGGATTTAATTTTGAATTTGGTTTAGGTTAAATGGGGTCCTCCACATGATTAAAACAAGGGATTTAATTTTGAATTTGGTTTAGGTTAAATGGGGTCCCTCCACATGATTATGATTGTGCGCATGCTACTTCAATAACTGTCAATATCTTTTGGTAAATTTCAGATTGCGGCCTTCAGTTTCCCCCTAACATTTAGCCAACCACTTCAACATGTATTTGTTTTACTTCTTTCACCACTACCGCCTTCAATTCTACATTTCTACCTTAACAATATACATGGATCATACTGTTGGGTTAAGTATGTATAAGATAAAACACATATCAATCTTGATTTTGATGCCACAAACTATGTTTGTAATATCTCACACTGGTACCATAAACAAAAACTTGTTTGAAATGAACAAAGCTTGCTGGATTATATTGTACAAAGCAGCTAAAGTAAATAGAAAAAGTTAGCTGAAAGATGACATATCAACTGGACAATCACATATAAACTGAGTTGGACAGCGAGCTTGAAAGAGCTAAATGAAATAACCACATATTTTGTCACTATAATTTAAAATTTGTGATTTAGACGTTAATCACTAGATAATCCATATTCAACAAAATATAAAAGAATTAAGTATAAATAAATCAAACTAGACAAAAACAAAAGGAAACGGCTGAGCGAAGATAGCGGTGTTTATAGAATTGGAACAGACAGGACAGTTTGATCGATTCGATCGGGAATTGATCGTTGGTCCGGTACGAATCAAGTAAAAAAACCGTTTTATAGGTTTGACCGACTAATTATTGGTCAAACTGACCACAAACCGGTCAAACCTTTTTTGAAAAAAATTATTTCTAAATATAAAATTAATATTTGGTTATATATTTATTACTAAAAATTTGAAAAAATATATATATTTTTATTTATTTATATATATACTTTAGATTTTAAAAATTTTAATCATATTATTTATTTTAGTATAATAATATTTTATTAACTAACAATATTTCGATTTTATAGTTTTTAAATCATAGATTGATTAGATTGTTGGATATCCGCGTCATCACTAGGCATATCATCACTTTATTAAAAATTCATCTCATTCCGCATATGCGAGTTGGTAAGACCTTGGGTGATGTGAGAGTAACTTCCCCGGCTTCACGGATTCGATTCTCGTGTGGAGCATATTTCCACTGAAATATTATGGGGTATGCTCTGAAAATTAATTCATTATATGTGTCATCTCCTCCGATCCCCTATCTACTCATGCATATCTGACTTATACTTAACCCATTAATGGATTAACTTATAAAAAGTTCATTCCCATTCCCAACCAAAAGAAAAGGTCATTATAATTGACATATAAAAATACAATATGATTCCCTTTGGTTAATATTTAACTAGAGGTGGCCACCGGCCAGTTCCGGGTCCGGCCCGCCGGTTCTGGGTCGGAGAAACCTGGAACCGGGACCGGAACCGTTAGAACCGGTTCCGGTCCGGGCCTGGGAACCGGCGGTTCCGGGCCGGTTCAGGGCTGAACAGGTTTTTCTTTTTTTTTATTTTTTTTCGTTTTTTAAAAAAAATCTTTAATTTACTTTTTTTTTTTAAAAAAACAAGGTAATTTTATAATTAAATTTCAATATCTTGAATTTTGAATTTTGAATTTCAAATTAGAATTTGAAGTTAATTTTGAATAGAATTTGAATTTTGTATTTGTCAATTAATTTGAATTTTGATTTGAATGTTATTTTGAATTTTAAAATTTGAATATTAATTTAGAATTTTAAAAATTTTGAATTCGAATCTTAATTTGTGTTTGAATTCGAATTTGAATTTAAAAGAAAAATAATTGGGATTTGAATTTAAAATTTGAAGTGTAAATAATTTCAAAAAATAAATATAATTGAATAATAATACAAAAGAAGTTAAAATTATAATACAAAGTAAAGATAAGGAACGGCTGTTTCGGGTAGCTTTCGGGAATGGTTTCGGTTTTTTTTTAAAAAAAATTAAATTAAATTTCGTTTTTTTTAGAAAAAGGTAATTTTATTATTTAATTTTAATATTTTGAATTTCGAATTTCAAATTAGTTCCAATTTGAATTTGAATTTTAATTGAATTTTGAATAGAATTTGAATGTCGTATTTTATCAATTAATTTTGATTTTGATTTGAATATTTGAATTTTGAATTCGAATCTTATTGTGTTTGAATTTAAAAGAATAACAATTGAAATTTGAATATGAAATTTGAAGTGTAAATAATTTCAAAAAATAAATATAATTGAATAACAATACAAAAGAAATTAAAATTAGTATACAATGACGAATTAAATGGAGAAATTCATCTAATCACTAGTGTCTCCTCCAGTTGTTCCAGAAGTGTCCTCGATCTTCGTCGTCGTTTGTATCATTTTGGTTATCTTGTGTTCTTATGGTCACTCTCGAACAATCGTAAAGAAAACATTGTGCTTCCAAATTCTTCGGCTTAATGGTAGATCTCCTATCGTCCAACGTGTTGTCTCACATGTTAAAAACTTGCTCCGATTGATTGTTTATATCATTGTTAAACTTCATAACCAGTTATAAGCATCTTAACTTATTATATATTAATTAGAATGTCAAAAATATATTCGTTAAATAAAATTAGTTTATCTTTTTTAAACAAAACATCAAAATTAGTTTATATCATCTGCTCACTTATTTAATGTTTGAAAGAATGATAAACTAAATACAAGTATTAATTAAAATAATCAATATAGTTTTTATTAAGGTGTTTAGGTTTTTTAAGATAGTACAAATTAATTATATCTTAATAATTTTATGATAAATGATATATATAAATATAATAAAAAGTATTAGTTTAGTAAGAAAAAAGTGCCTATCACAGCAGTTAAGTGCTCCAGCATTTGAAAATGCAGGCATGGGTTCGATTCCAGCCATGCTCAAAATATTTTTCAAACACACACGACCCATCGGGCCGGTTCTGGGTCGGACCCGACAGGGCCACGAGTTCTATATACCATAAACCGTAACCGGTCCGTGTATTAACGGTCCGAGCCGGTTCCGGGTCAGAACCTGTTGACCCGGTTAACCGGCCCGTTGATCTGGGTTCGATTCCGGGTCAGGCCACTGGCTAAACCGACCCGTGGCCAGGTCTAATTTAACTGTTCTCGCCGTAATTGTTCGAACTTTTTTACGTGATTTGGTCCTTGATATCTAAAGATCTGAGCTTTTATGCAGATGGGATCTCATGGTTTGCTCCGATCTTTTACAGAGTGAATCTTGAAATGGGCTCGTGGAAATGAGCTTCGTTGGCCGAAAGTAAAGCTGAAAATGCTTTCATTTTATTTGAGGTTGGTTTGTTCTTCTTGAATTCTTTTCTTTCTTTTTTAGTTTGCCATTTTTGTTGAATCTCACTTGCTTTTCACAGTTTCTTGCCTTTCCATTTACGTACAGGTATAAGGTATACGCAACTTACATTTCCTGGTGTTCATGTGTGATTTTTTGGACCGTTGTAGTTTTTGGTTTTTAGCACATTCCAGATCTTTATTTTAACACTTTCTTGGTTGTGATTTTTAACGTGTTCTTGTTTTTAAAATTTTTAATTTGGTTTGGGTTTCAGTTGGTTTATGAATCTGGGGGGAATTCGATTTACTGTGCTTGTTGACTTTAATCTGGTGTTTCAGTGAGTTGGGTACTTGGGTTGGAGGAATTGAACATCATTCTTCTGGAGAGGAATCTTTTGAGATATTCTTTTAATTTGCCGATTTGTAGTTCTTGAATACAAGAGCGGTACGCATATTTCTATAGCAGGCAAGTAAATGGGGTGCGTTAATGAATTTTCTAGTGTGAATACTTATATAATTATTATGAGATTACACATGAAATCTTGGAAGCTCTTATTGAAGAGTGGATCCTATCCAAAGTTGTATGGTATTTGTTGATTTACTCCAAAATCTTTTTCTCGATTGATCTGTGAATTCTTGACATAAGTCATCAATTGTGAATTGACATTTTGATGTTGTAAGATTGCTTAACTCTCTTTGATGTACTTGTGTAGGTGGTGAAGCAGGAGGGATTTGTTGTTGCCTAGATTGCTTCTGTTTGGCTAACATAAGGGTGTAAGATGTCCTCACCAAGATTAACAGGGGAAGACCATACTGATCGTGATATCGAGTCTTTAAGCGTTTCAAAACGACTTGTGAGGAGTATGAGCCAGAAGTTCAAAAGAAAGAGCCAAAAAATCGGAGTTCATGAAGAAGATGAGGTGACTGGCATGTCTTTGAGATGCCTTTCACTTTATGGTCGTGGTGGAGGTTGCAAAGTAGGCGCTGACACAGGTGAAGATTATGGTGATTCAGGCAGTAGAAGACGGTCAAGTGCAAGTGAGGAGGCAAAAGGGTACACTATGATATGTGGAACAGAGGAGGCAACTGTTGATTGCTTTGCCTATGGTATGATGGAGAAATTTTGGAGGAAGAACAATAGAAAGCTTCTAGCATTTAACGCATTGCAACAAAACAATAGCATGAATGCACGTCTTCCAGATGACATTCTTGAGATGTGCTTGGTTCGACTCCCTCTGACGGGTCTGATGAATGCCCGTCTTGTCTGCAAGAAATGGAGAAATTTGACAACAACTCCTAGGTTCATGCAAATGAGGAGGGAAGGCTTATTCCAAAATCCATGGTTATTTGTGTTTGGTGTTGTGAAAGACGGTTATTGTTCTGGAGAGATACATGCATTTGATGTTTCCCTTAACCAGTGGCACAAATTAGATTCTCATATCCTAAAAGGAAGATTTTTGTTCTCCGTTGCCAGCATCCAGGATGATATTTATATCGTCGGAGGTTGTTCTAGCTTGACCAACTTTGGCAGGATGGATAGGAGCTCATTCAAGACTCACAAAGGTGTGTTGGCATTTAGCCCCTCGACTAAATCATGGCGTAAAGTTGCTGCCATGAAGTATGCTAGATCGTCACCAGTATTAGGAATTTCAGAGTTCAGTTCCGATTGTTTGATCATTAGAAACCAACAAAACCGAACTGACAAACGATTCTACAGGGCAAGAGTTGGCGGTGTATCAGATGTTTATGAGGATCCACACCGACTCTCAGTTAGACGCCAATTTAGGCACTCTCTTGATGAGAATGACAACTCACTCATTCCCAATATCAAGACATACAAATTTGTTAGGCAAAAAAACGAAAGCTCACACAGCAAAGATAGTCGAAAATTCATAATGATAGCTGTTGGAGGTCTTGGATCATGGGATGAACAGTTGGATTCCGGGGAAATCTATGATTCCTCATCAAATAAATGGACAGAGATTCAAAGGGTACCTCTAGATTTTGGTGTTGCTTGTTCTGGTGTCATATGTGGCGGGTTTTTCTACATTTACTCAGAAAGCGACAAACTTGTTGGATACGACATAGAAAGGGGCTATTGGACCAGATTCCAAACAACCCCCTTCCCACCTCGTGTGCATGAATATTATCCCAAACTTATATCCTGCAGGAATCGGCTGTTCATGCTCTCGGTTTCTTGGTGCGAGGGAGATGGTCAAATTGGCCGGAGAAACAAAGCTGTTAGGAAGCTTTGGGAGCTTGATCTTGAGTATCGATCTTGGACAGAAGTTTCTGTACATCCTGATGCTCCAATGGATTGGAACGCAGCATTTGTGGCTGATGAAGACCTTATCTTTGGGGTTGAAATGTTTAAGATTTTCGGACAGGTATTGGATTTCCTCACTATGTTCAATGTTTCCGACACTGGGACAACAAACTGGAGTCATATCTCAAGGAATCATGTGGCGCATGATTTGGATGCTTCTTCCTGCATGACAAAATCAATGGCAGTGCTGCGTTTGTGACCACGGTAGATCTGATTTGCTTCTGTATGATTTTATTTGTGGCTACTTTTCTTGAATTCTTTCTGATCAACTTGCAGCAAACATTTATTTATTTTTATTTGTTCTCGTATGAAGAATGATTTTTTGGCCTAGCTGGATGTATCTTTACAAGCATATGCAGTACATATTCTGTTTAGCGTGCATTTTGTTAGTTTTGAAAGGCTAAGTGCGACAAATTTGGTACAATCAGATATGTGAGTAAAGGTAGCTTTACAGGCATGTAGCTAAAAAAGCTGTTCACAGTTCGGCTGTGACCAAATTTCTAGCATCTACTAAAATTTTCAAACGTTCTAAATTTACAACTCAAAGAACACGAGAGAAAGAATATAGAGAATCCTTACAGATGAAGGAACTATACCAAGCAACATTCCATCACTTTTTTGTAAAGATACTAGAGAACTTGGGGAATTTATCAACATGCTGTAAGGCATGCTCAGCTATCTGCCGTGTTCGATAATCTCCATGTTGGAAGGCATCCACGAGGGCCGTACTTATATTGGGATTATCAGAAACCACATAAGCTATTTCATCACTTCTCAATAATCTTTCGACTGCCCATACTGACCTCCTTCTTAGACTCTCGTTTCGTTTTTCCAGTAAAATGTCGATTATAGGCTTCACTCCATCTGCATCCAGTAACACTTGAACTCCTTGTTCTGTATCAACACCATCATCTAATAAAGTGGACAGAGCCTCTAATGCTGCTTCCACGACCTTGTCGTTAGTGTGGTCCAAAAGGGCCACCAACTTGTCCGTGGCATGCCCTTCTAAGAGACAAAATGTTTCTTTCAGCGAACATATCCCACGATGAACCCTACACAATCCAGTTATGACTGGTGGCTTGCTTAAGCACGGGAAGATTGAGGCACAAAAACCTGGAGCAGGAAACTCAGGTAGTTTAGTCAAGTTTTTAGATTCTTGAGATAAGTTCTTTAAAGCAGTGGCTGATACCATCTGCACGTTGTCCAGCCCGTTGGCTTGTAGAAGGTCTATAAAAAGTGATGCTAGACTGTTATTGCGACAAAGAGCGAGAGCAGCCCCTGAGTCCTCGGACAAAACAAATGTAATTCTCGCTAAAATCTTCACAAGTCCTTCTAAATAAGGGGTCATGAAGCGACTGCCTCTCATTTCCCCCTGTCGGATCCGTATTATTCGGGAAAGGAGCAGCTGGAAAGCCCCTTCATCTAGGATCTGTCTGGTGAGGCCGGCATCCCTTTCAGGGAGATCAGCTAAAAGCCTAGCAGCTGCTGCCTGCTCCTCGGTTATTCCTGTATTTTCAAATATCACCTTCATTAGGCTGCCGAGCTGACCAGATGTAACTCGTAAACAACCAGCTAATTCCGGCCCCATCTGTGGCGCAAGATTTTGAAGAAGCTTTATCGAGGCTGCCCTAAGATCCCTTTGAGGCGCTTCAATAAACTGAACCAAACTAATAGTGGCACCAGAACTTTTAATGGCGGATACGACACTTGATACAGTTGTTGGAGCGCTGGTCAACCCGACAAGTACTTGGAGAAGCTTGCACTCAATTGCTGGCCCAGTGTTGCTGATAAGATGTAGGAGGCTATGAATAATTTCCTCAGAGACCAGAGTTTGGTTGCCTGGTCCAACTGGGATTAAATCAAAAGCATGGCCAGAATTCACAACATTCGCAAGAATGGTTGCCGAAACTTCTTTCAACCGTATGGGAAGATGGTTAGCTCCAACAGTGAACAAATCCTTAACAAGAGGGGGTAGGATACCAATTTCTATCAAGACCTCGGCACTAGACTCATCTGATGAGATCTGGTTTAAAGCTTTGAGAGCAGCCTCTCTGGATTGCATATTATTGTTCTGCATAAGATTGATAAGCGAATAGCCAACAGTCCTGGCCACAAAGACTTT
Organism: Dorcoceras hygrometricum; assembly: GCA_001598015.1. Lineage (NCBI taxonomy): Eukaryota > Viridiplantae > Streptophyta > Magnoliopsida > Lamiales > Gesneriaceae > Dorcoceras > Dorcoceras hygrometricum. The sequence goes on along the minus strand of KV002088.1, from coordinate 17,924 downwards.
CACATCATTGTTTAGTATCAATTCACCAAGAAACGCAGCCATTGATAACTTAGTTTCCAGAGATCCTGCAATGATTCATATCAACGTCTTACTGCAGTTCAATTTATAGTAATTTTTTTCTGTAAGCCCATCACAAATGTTAAATCATAGTTGCAACTCTATCACTAGTCCAATACGCTTTTTTCTCCATATTTATAATAATTCAAAAATAATGATAAATTTAACATAAAAAGGGTATGGAGGTTGGTGAGTGCACCTTCAAGCAGTCTTCTCAGAAGAGGCTGCAATCTTCCACATTCAGCCATTTGTCTCACGTTGTTCTCACATTTTTCCAGATTCTCTAAGGTTTTTTCAGCTTTTTCAACAGTTACAGGGTCTTCAGAATCACTGCTAGCCATTCCAACTAAAATAAGAATAGCTCCATTCACTGAACCAATCTTTTCGCATAGTGTTTCTGATTCAGAGAGCTCATAAAGTAAGGAAACAGCTTCTTCCCTCTCTTTGGATTGCTCATGGGATAAAAATTTGACAATTGTGCGTACAGTGTCCCCTTCAGCCATTATGTCCTGCAAAACTGATAGCGTTGAGTAGTTGTAATAAACGACAACTTGAATCGAGACAATATTTAATTCAAAATAAACCATCAACCTGTGACAACCTTATTATCAGAGTCTTCCTCCACCACAATTTGAAGTGTTTCAAGAGCCATGCAACGAACTCGACGACTACTGCTCTTCAGCACATCAATTATCATTGGTATCAGCTCCGCATTACGAATTACTTGCTTATTTGCTTGACTTTTTTGGCAGAGGTTCTGAACAAACTTTAAGGCCCGTCGAATATCATTCTCTGGGCTGTTCAAGGATAATGATCTACGAGCCATGTCAAGCTTGGCAGCTTCATTTCTGGCATTCCATTCTTCAATGGTTTGCTGTAAAGCAATACTTGGATTTACTTCTGTGCTTCTCAACTCTCTCAATGTTAGAGGGCAAACCGGCCTTCTGCCACTCTCCAGGCAAACCCTGAACCATTTCTCAATCGCCTCTCTCTCAAAAGTTTTCCCATTTTCCAATGTCACAGGATGTCTCATCACCTGTTTTGTTAAGGGACATATGAATGCGTCATAAATAGGTTCTATATGTAATCTCTCAAAATGGTGGCTGTCATCTGAGTGATCATTCTCGCCATAACTTCCATCCCAGCTTCCAGCCATGAAAAATCAGAGCAACTGAAAAAAAAGCAGCAGCATTATTGTTTCCTATTGCAGGATTGAGCTCGATTACAAAAAACGAGCGAGCTCCAAATAAAGAAGTTCCAGTTTGAGCTTTCAGTTTGCAATCTCAGCTTGAGTTTTTATTAAAAAAAATTCAGGGTATGTTAGCGATCTCATATCAGGAACTTCAAGCTAGCATGGCTCGAAGTGCAGCTTCTATTCACAAAATTTTCTCATGACATATTCATGAGCTCGGATCACTAGCTTGGCTTAAGTTTTTAGAAGTTTAATTTCACCCCCTGAATCTTATCTACTTTTCACCCGTCATTACGACTCCCACAAAATGTTTGATTAATCGTTAAATTCGGATGAAGGTTCATGACACTGAGTAACAAAGCCATTTGCTTAACGAATACGAGCAGGTAAGTTTCACATACATAAACAGGGCCAGAGTATCAAATAAAAACCTTTGATCTACATAAAAGCAAGGAAACAAAATTATCCGCCTCAACATTACCTTAGAAACACAGTGAATCAAAATCAGCCAGCAATCAGCAGTCGAAATTGACCTAGAATTAGAAGTAATTCACACCCCGGATCTACAAATAATCATGGGGCTTGGTTTTACTCCACCGGGAACGACGAACGACGGAGAATGAAGAATCAATAAATGGTGAAAATTGGAAGAGTTGACTGAACGCTGCTGTTCTGTAGATTTCACGCCATGATGCTTCAGCTTGGGGACGGGGGGGAGAACAAGGACAAAATTGCATTTAGTCCTTCGCTCAACCGTTGACACAGACAAATTATACATGATAGCTTCAATTCTCAGCAGTTGACTGGTCCACCAAATAAATGATGCCTCCTCTGTGTACACTGCACAGGAATAATTTCTTCCTTTTAAATTTTATATTTCTAGCAATACAGTACACATGGGGTATGCTTTTTGAGTTTTATAATAATTTGACCGGGAAACAAGAATCAATAACTTGCATTTGGTATTTATCGATAACTTGCATTTCTTAGAATTTCAATAGCAAAAAATAAAATATTGTTATAAAAAAAACATTAATATATAAAATTTAAATTATTTTGATAGTATACTTGAATTTTTCCTTTACATTTTAATTATTCCAAAATAAACTGATTGAAGTAAAGAGAGTTTATAATTTTTATTGTATTTACAAATGAAGTTTACAACTATATTTATTAAGAAAGAAAATAAATAAAATAATAAAAATTTGCTTATCAAACATTATGATTTAGACATCCAACAATTAATTACTCCCCAACTAATAATTTAATTCTACAAATTATTTCATAATACTCCCGTTTGGATGTCTTTATTACGTGTTTTGATATGCTTCATTAGTAACCTTACTAGGAAAAATCAAGTGGGATAAAAATCATAGTAAGAAAAAAAGAGTGCAGTCACGTAAACTCCCCTCGCATGTTAACATATCTGATTCTTCATATGTTTCGTAGATGACGTATTCCAATGTTAACATATCTGATTCTTCAGTTCAGAGATGAAGTGCAGCGCATATTCAGCTAATAGTATGTAGATAAGAGGATGTCCAGCAGATCGCTAAGCTGGTCAGCAGAAGACCAGCAAACATCCAAGCTGACCATCTCAGAGCAAGTGCAGTTGGAGCAAACTAGATCAGGGCCGAGCAAAGACGAAGATTGTACTGTATAAGAAGAGCTGAGTTACGAAGTGCAGAACTGTGTAGCAAAGAGCAGCTCAGAGCTTAGAACAGTACAGAATCAGCCCAGATCAAAATCGGTTCAGATTAGAACAGATGAAAGGCAGAACAGATCAGGATCAGCAACCTCTAAACTGGTATAGCACAGAACAGAGAGAAACCATCTCGGAGACCAGCTGGAAGAGACCAGCTGAGCGACCAACTGGGAAACCAGCTCAGACAGAATTAGCATGTTCTATATATCAGTAACAGCTCAGAGAACAGCGCAGAACAGATAATAGCTTAGAGCAGATAAGCAGTTCAGATAAGAAGCGCATAAACATATTAAAGCTGAAAGAGATAGAACATAACAGAACAGATCGACAGAAAACAAACCAGCTCAGAGAACATACTAGAAAGAGCAAAGCATATTTACGAGGAATGGTTTAATCGAATTCAAACTGATTTGCCGTGACATCTACATCAAGACAGAGCACAAAGTCTACAATGGTTGCAGCGCTTTTATTGAAGAGAGCTCAAAGTAAAAAAAGCCTGCAAATGCATTAAATGATAAAGGACACAAGGTACAACATTGTCAGAACTTTTCAAAAGTCTTTTTAAGGCTAGGAACTTGTGTCCAATGGATATAATTTGCACAGAAGCTATATATATCATAAGACAATAAACATCACGGTGTACTGCACAAGAGATGCACAAGAAGAGACAGCAGAATGAACATATGAGCGAAACAGAACACAAGTGCAGAGCGACACAAAACAGAAAATAGAAAGCTGTGCATAGTCGAGAGCTTGCACACACAGGTGGCAGCTGTCGGGGATCCGGATCCGCCCCCCGGCGAGGCAGCGGAAGAACAAAAGAAAATAGCCGGGAGACGATCAATACGAAAAAGAATTCATAATTCAACATACATAGGGCGTTCAAAACGAATACCTTGCTGGCACTTGTGCCTGGCTCCAACCGGAATTACAAGAACCCGGCTCTTCTCGGTAGATTACGGTAGATAATCGCCAATCTGGTCCACGACCAGAACCGAGACTCCTTCGTCAGGCTGCACTAGAAGCACTGACGAATTCTGCACGAACGGATTCTCCTCGCCGAGTTGGCCGGAAACGAATTTCCGGCGACAACGGGCGGCGGCGGCGGCATTTGGAGAGGAGGGAAGGGGCGGCTATCACACTTAGGGTTAGGTTATGATGTAGTGTAGTTGTATGCAATGAAGTTATTAAGTCTAATTAAATAGACTTAATGATGGACTTGGACCGGCCCAACGGGCCCGGGTCCAAATGACGTTATCCATCGCTGCGACTTCATCGTAACTCCGATCACCGATCAGATCGGACCGATCGACTCAGTTTCCGAAACTGAATATTATGATCTGAAAAACCATTTTTCAGAACCCCAGTGCAAAATGACCGTTTTGCCCCTCAACAGCGGGAAACCTCGGTTTGACCCCTGTTGACTTTTAGGAAGTCGCACTTCCCGAAATCCTCTTCTCGTGCTCAACACATTGAGCTAAGTATCCGTGCGGGAATCTCGAATCTAGTACTTGTGTGACCCTCAATGGTTCAGGGATACAGCCAGCCGTGGGCCCACAACCATTGTGGCTCCGGAATCACAATTCCGAACTTGCCCATCGGATCATGGTAAAGCGTCTAGTAACATCGCCCCATGATCCCCTAGGTATCACTGATAGTGCCTGTAAGAACCAGTTGGTCATGGTTAGCGTACAGTACGGTCCTTTCAATCCATATATCCCGATCAGATCAACGACCATTGGTAAATCGAGAGTCGCTATAGATCCGATAGCTATGCGTACATCTTGGAGATCGAATAGTGACATCACGAGTGTAACTAGGTAAACACATTTACCTAAAACACTTCTAGTACTCTGGCCAGAGATTCATACACTATTATCCCCTCAGATAGCATAGGATATCCACGCATGTCTGCGAGCGGTGAATCCTCGACAACGATGCATCGACTCCTACATGCATCGGGGTCTCACCCAATCCCGACGCCTTATGACCCCAAGTGAGTCGGAAGACGGGTCAAAGTGAGACGCCTATCATGTAGAGTCTCAATGACGTTTCGAGTCGTGAGGACTAATCAGTACAACCAAGACCTCGGACTTATCCAATCGACAAATGGTAACCACTTGGAAAGTACGAACGAGGGTAGTTCGATAGATCACCAGGTCACTATCTATCTGCATGCTCAGAACATCACAATGTTCCCTACCAATGAAACATGGTACTTCGCATCGCAGATACTAGTCTCGAACTCGGGCGGCCTTATCCTCATTTTGACGGCCCAATCGACTAGGAACATGTTCAGAATACACAGCGACTATTAGATGTGTTCAATGATAGCTGTCATACCCACTATCACATCTAACATACGCTTTAGTGCATTCTAGGTCTTTACTCAGCGCAATTGTAAATCATTACACACATAATGAAAGTAAAGAACGCCATATAAGTAAATGCGAATATCATATATAAAGACTGTTTGTACAAGAGTCTATAAAACCCACACGCCACAAGTTGGCTAGTTGGGCATCTACTCTAACAGCAGCTAGTGTGCAAGCTGGTCTCGTGCCCAGGTGTGAGCTGGTTCTCAGGCCGTGAGCTTCATGAGTAATCATATTCGACTGCATCAGATAAGACAACGAGTTATCAGCTTTGAAGAAGCACTTTCCAGTGTATAAGAAAACAGCCTAGAGTGTGAGCTTACACTATAAATTTCTCACACACGATTTACTCACAGTTTCACGAGATGAGCTTAATTTTTTAGTTGAGTGAATCACAAACAAACACAAACTATCCTTGTATTCTTTCTCACTGAGACGTAAAAAAAGTGTTAGTTAGTTAGTCACACAGCCCGTGAGCTGATGTGCAATTGGGGCTAGGATTTCTCGCAGCTTGAAGGCTGTTGGATTGGGTCTGTACAGATCAAATCTTCTAGTGGATCCTTCCTGTGTGGAATAAGGGAAGATGTAGGAGATTGAGCTCCAAACTTCCATAAACAAATTCGCATTGTTCGTCTTCTTTACAGTTTACTTTCTGCATCTGCATTTCATTTTTTAAAAACTGTGTTTAAGCTTTCAATTTTCAGAGGGTAGTTCAGGTTGTTTTTGTTAGAGTAGATGCCCAACTATCCAACTTGTGGCGTGTGGGTTTATAGACTCTTGTATGAAACGATCTTTATATATGATATTCACATTTTGTTTATGGCATTCTTTATCTTCATTATGATTATATAATGTTTACAATTGTGTTGGATAAAGACCTAGAATGCACCATAGTGTATGTTAGATGTGATAGTGGGTATGACGGCTATCATGAAACACATCTAATAGTCACTGTGTATTCTGAACTTGTTCCTAGTCGATTGAGCCGTCAAAATGAGGATAAGGCCGCCCGAGCTTGAGACTAGCATCTGCGATGCGAAGTACCATGTTTCATTGGTAGGGAACATTGTGATGTTCTGAGCATGCAGATGGATAGTGACCTGGTGATCTATCGAACTACCCTCGTTCGGACTTTCCAAGTGGTTACCATTTGTCGAGTGGATAAGTCTGAGGTCTTGGTTGTACTGATTAGTCTTCACGACTCGAAACGTCATTGAGACTCTACATGATAGGCGTCTCACTTTGACCCGTTTGCCGACTCACTTGGGGTCATTAGGCGGCGGGATTGGGTGAGATCCCGATGCATGTAGGAGTCGATGCTTCGTTGTCGAGGATTCACCGCTCGCTCTCATGCGTGGATATCCTATGCTATCTGAGGGGATAATAGTGTATAAATCTCTGGCCAGAGTACTAGAAGTGTTTTAGGTAAATGGGTTTACCTAGTAACACTCGCTATGTCACTATTCGATCTCCAAGATGTATGCATAGCTATCGGATCTCTAGCGACTCTCGATTTACCAATGGTCGTTGATCTGATCGGGATATATGTGTTGAAAGGACCGTACTGTACGCTAACCACGAGATGCTAGTCTCAAGCTCGGGCGGCCTTATTCTCATTTTGATGGCCCAATCGACGAGAAACTAGTTCAGAATGCACAGTGACTGTTAGATGTGTTTCATGATATCCATCATATCCACTATCACATCTAACATACACTATAGTGCATTCTAGGTCTTCATCCAACACAATTTTTAACATTATTTAACACAATGAAAATAAAGAATGCCATAAATAAATGCGTATTTCATAAATAAAGATTGTCATATACAAGAGTCTATAAAACCCACACGCCACAAGTTGGCTAGTTGGGCATCTACTCTAACAGTTTGAATTGCCAACATGGCTATGAGTACAGTCTATCACCCACAGACGGATGGCCAATCTGAGAGGACCATTCATATTTTAGAAGATATGTTGCGAGCAGTTTTATTGGATTTCAGTGGTGGCTGGCAGGATTCCTTGTCCCTTGTTGAGTTTTCTTATAACAACAGCTACGAAGTGACTATTGGGATGACCCCTTTTGAGGCTTTATATGGTCGTAAATGTAGATCACCGATCTGCTGGGAAGATATTGGTGAGAAGCAGTTGTCTACTCCTGAGTTTGTGCAGCACATGAAAGATCAGATTGAGTTGATTCGGAGTAGGATGAAAGCTGCTCAAGATCAACATGCTAGCTATGCTAAAAAGAGACGCAGGCCTTTGGAGTTTGAGGTTGGCGATCGAGTGTTTCTCAAAGTTTCTCCTTTCAAGAGTGTGATGAGATTCAGATTGAAGGGAAAATTGGCTCCTAGATTTTGTTGGTCCTTTTGAGATTGTTGAGAGGATCGGACAGTTGGCTTATATATTGAGGCTGCCTGATGAGTTAGCAGCGATGCATGATGTGTTTCATGTGTCAATGTTGAGGAAATATGAGCTAGATCCGTCCCATGTGTTGAGGACTGATGAGGTTGAGATGGATTCTACCTTGAGCTATGCTGAATATCCAGTGCAGATTCTGGATAGGAAGGAGAAGTAGTTGAGGAATAAAGTGATTCCGTTGGTGATGGTTTAGTGGAGCAAGCATGGTCGTGAGGAAGCTACATGGGAAGTTGAAGAGAAGATGAGACAAGAGTGGCCTCATCTGTTTGAGCTTTGACAGTGGAGTTGTGTTGGTAAGTTTTGGTGTTTTGTTGATTTCTGCCCTGTATTTTACCTTTGATTTCGAGGATGAAATCGATTTCTAGTGGGGGAGAATGTGAGGACTATAAATGGTTAAGTATGATTTACAAACTAATCAGATTTGAGGAAGGATTTGTTAATTGAGTTATTAACTATCGAGTTTTCAGCTTGAAGACTTGGTGATTTTTCAGAACTTCGGTTTTGAGCGGGATATGGATGTTCAGATCTGTCCCTCGTGTGTTTGCTTGAATTGTCGCGAGTAGGGAGTGAAACACTGTCGTTTGGGTGCTAGTTAGACATGGCATTGCAAGAGAATGCTACGTCGTATTGTGTATTCAGACTTGATGCTAGTGAATGAAATCTGCTTATCGGGTGTGAGCAGATGTGAGCTTCTACTCGATCAAGTCAGCGATGGTCAGTGGTACAGAGTTGTTCAGATGTCAACGTTGGTCAACGGTGCTGTTTAGACCAGTGTGGTTTGGAGATTTCAGATGTGATCAAGATCTGAGAAGCGTTAGCGGGATCTGTTGAGAGAGCGGACTCCGATGCTACGTCGTTTTTATAATAAGCACGACGTCTTTTTGGTATCAGAAATGCGTGTTTGTTTGGAGATCGGATCTGAGTTGGCAGATGTGAGTGATAGCTGAGGCCAGATTTGAGGGACTTCTGCCTTAGCAATGAGATCTGAACTTATCGGTGAATTGATTTCCATTGTAGCTCAGACTTGGGGATTTAACTTAAGTTTCGATTGGGCCGTCAAAATGAGGATAAGACCGCCCGAGCTTGAGACTAGCATCTGCGATGCAAAGTACCATTGTTTCATTGGTAGGGAACATTGTGATGTTCTGAGCATGCAGATGGATAGTGACCTGGTGATCTATCGAACTACTCTCGTTCGGACTTTCTAAGTGGTTACCATTTGTCGAGTGGAGGTCCTGGTTGTACTGATTAGTCCTCACGACTCGAAACGTCAATGAGACTCTACATGATAGGCGTCTCACTTTGACCCATTTGCCGACTCACTTGGGGTAATTAGGCGGCGGGATTGGGTGAGATCCCGATGCATGTAGGAGTCGATGCTTCGTTGTCGAGGATTCACCGCTCGCTCTCATGCGTGGATATCCTATGCTATCTGAGGGGATAATAGTGTATAAATCTCTGGCCAGAGTACTAGAAGTGTTTTAGGTAAATGGGTTTACCTAGTAACACTCGCGATGTCACTATTCGATCTCCAAGATGTATGCATAGCTATCGGATCTCTAGCGACTCTCGATTTACCAATGGTCGTTGATCTGATCCGGATATATGTGTTGAAAGGACCGTACTGTACGCTAACCACGACCAACTGGTTCTTGCAGACACTATCAGTGATACCTAGGGGATCATGGCGCGATGTTGCTAGGCGCTTTACCATGATCTGTTGGGCAAGTCCGAAATTGTGATTTCGGAGCCACAATGGTTGTGGGCCCACGGCTAGCTGTATCCCTGAACCATTGAGGGTCACACAAGTACCGGATTCATGATTCCCGCACGGAAACTGAGCTCAATATGTTGAACATAGGAGGAGGATTTTAGGGAGTGCGACTTCCTAAAAGTCAACAGGGGTCAAATTGCGATTTCCCGCTGTTGAGGGGCAAAACTGTCATTTTGGACTAGGTATCTGAAAAATTGTTTTTCACGTCATAACATTCAGTTTTGGAAACTGATTCGATCTGTCCGATCTGATCGACGATCGGAGCTATGATGGAACCATGGTGAATTAAACGAACCTAATGTTCACATGGACCTGGGTTTGACCAAGTCCATTGGGCCGGTTCAAGCCAATGATTAACTTATAATTATAAGTTACATCTAGGGCTTAATCACTTGGATGATTAATTCATAACCCTAGCCTCCACACTAGAAAAATCGGCCGCCCACCTCTCTTCTCCTCTCGGCCACCACGCGCCGCCGTCGGCTCCTCCACATGCCGCCCTTCGCCGGACTTGTTCCGGCCATCGTGAAGAGGTGTTTCCGTCCGTGCAAAATCCATCAGCTTTCTAGTGCAGGCTGATTGGAGGAAGATTGAATCCGGTCGTGGACCTGATTGACGATCTACCGTCGCCTAAAGTTTGAAGTTCTGGTTTCCTCGTGAAACTGGTCCGAGCCTGGCGCCTAGACGCCAGCAAGGTAACTATCTACGAACACCCTATGAATGTTTGTAGATTTTATTGAATGTAGTGAACACTTTTCGGGCAATTTTTGTTTTCTTCTACGCCCCGGGAAGTGGGATCCGGATCCACCACCGCTTTTCCAACAGAAGGATCTCCTCCTTCAAATCAATTAGGTTAGGCACAACCAGCCTGCCACGAAACCTCAACCAAACATCAGAGGAAACGGAATAGTCCTCAAGTTTTCCAGCCCTAACCTTTAACTTCAACTCGTGGATGGAAGGATCAGTCCTTTGAGATGCTCGAATAGTCGAAACAATCTGTGGTTCCACTTGGAAAGAAGAAACCACAACACAATCCTCAGTTGATGCAATTAAATTGCAAAATACGATTTTAATTTTGAAATATGATTTTATAAATTAAATATGATTTTGTTGATTAAAATTTGATTTTATCGACAAAATACGATTTTATTTATAAAATACGATTTCGTAATTAAAATATGATTTTGTGGATAAATAATTTGATTATTTAAATTTATGCATTTTAATTAGATTAATTGCATGATTGGGATGATCGAGAGCCGTGCCCAATTTGTTAGGTGTATGCGATAGGTTTTTGTGATTCGGTTGTATTAATATTATTGATTATCATTTGAAGTGGGGCTGTTTGTAGCCCGTTCCCACCCCTTGATAGATGTATCCCTTATATGTCATGGTAAATTTAAATGTAAAATTACTAGATTTAGTGGGAGGACATCCGAAGACGGTGGACAATGACGATCAAGGATACTGAAGACCGAAAATCTGTAAAACCGGAAGCATTGTACTAGGATTGCATTGCATGTTGCATTACCCCTAGGATTGGACCTAGGTTCGTGGCTGGCAACCATGGACCGCATAGCTCTCGCGATCGATCATCCCAATATTTACATATATTGATATATAGTTAGTTGAATCCGCATGTTTTAAATTCGATTTAAAATATCTGCATGAGACCAAATTTTCAAAAAATAAAATCCCTCGTTTTAAATATAATTTAAAACTTATATCAAGATAAGTGTTTATTCGATAAACTAAAGGGTATTTAAATTTGTTTAAATTTCCCTACCTTCCATCAACAATGGGTGTACGTAGATGCTACCCGTATACATGGCCCGACTCATATTATTGAGGGGGTCATGTATGCCGGAAAGTTGTCCACGCCATTGACAATCTTTGTGAGTTCGGTTGGAACTCCCTTTAACGTTGGCTCATATTATTGGGGACGTTAAGGGGACCGTCCTTCACGACTCAACATTGATGGGTCATCTTGACACGTGATAGTAAATGACGTCATATTATTGGGCCTTACTGGACGTGAGGTGAATACATGGAGGTTGCACCGGTTGCAATCGGAAACTACCTTTTGGGGGTCATGGATGGCTGATATTATTCGGGTCCATGATCGCTTGATTGGAATCCGTGTACCCACTAAAGAAACTTGCTTTCTCGATTTCATTAGAGGGTGGTGAAATCGTTAAAATAGTGCGAGGGTAATTCATAAAACTTAACGACCTTGTTTTATGTCTTAGCGATTATTTTATATATAGTTAGTTATGTTTGTCTGCTTTCCTTTTCAGTATTACTGCATTATAAAATGGTTTCGATGAAAAATCCGCTTGCTTCTATACTGGATAGCAACAGGTTCACCGGTCTGAACTACCAAGACTGGCTCCGCAACCTCAGTCTTGTATTGGCTTCGGAGAAAATTCTTTATGCGATAGAGAAGAGTCCTCCGAAGGAAGCCCCTGCCGATATCAGCCCTGAGGAGCTGGTAACGCTTAAACAATGGTGGGACGAAGAGGTTAAAGCTCGATGCTATGTGATGGCGTCGATGTCCAATGAAATGCAACGGCGCTTTGAGAAGACAAATTATGCTGCTGACATACTTTTTCATCTCAAAGAACTATACGGGGAGAACTCTCGACATGAGAGGTTCACGGCTGTCAAGGAGCTTATGACGAGCCGCATGCGCGATGGGACTTCAGTCCGCGAGCATGGGGTTCGTATGATTGGGCTCGTTGAAAAGCTGTCGGGCCTTGATATC
>KV002087.1:0-12985 GCA_001598015.1 Dorcoceras hygrometricum | reverse complement strand
GGAGAATCCATCCGCGCAGATCTCGTCACGCCTTCTAGTGCAGGGTGACGAAGAAGTCTCGTATCCGGTCGTGGACCGGATTGGCGATATCTACCGCAATCTACCGTGAAGAGCCGACGTTATTGTAACTACGGTTGGAGCCAGGCACAAGTGCCAGTAAGGTAGTGTTTTGAACACCCTATGTATGACATTAATTGTTTTTGTTATTTTCGTATTGATCGTCTCCCGGCGTCTATTTTTATGTTCTTATGCTGCCTCGCCGGGGGGGCGTGATCCGGAACCCCAACAGCTTGTTCTTGTGCGACGTCGTTTGGTTAAGTCCCACGTCTGTTTTGACGTAGTGTCCAGATCTGGAGTGGTACTCAGATATGTGCCGGTTTCATATGTGAACCCCGAGGTTGTCGGTGGCTACTGTTCACCAGATTTGACCATATTTGAGTTATATTTAAGAAAGGACTTTGACTCTTCGTCCATTATTCTTTCCCGACACTTAGAAACATTTCTCGTGAGTTCATCCTATCGCAATACCCTAGCTACTGAACCTTATCTTCTCCGATTGCCAGCGGTAGATAGATCCGATTGAAGTGAGAGTGGTAGCGCTGGACTCCTCGCTTCTGGAGGCTTTCGTTAAGCTGGAAGAAGATCGCGAAGGAAGCTCTTCTGTGTAGTTTGTTAGCATAAGCGTGAAATCGCTTCGGCCTTTCAGGTAGTTTGTTGGGTAAATGCTAGTTCCTACCTTGTGCTTCGTTTAGAGCTGTTTGTTGAGTTAGAGAGGTAGGATAGAGCTGGGTGGAGCTCGTATTTCCCAGTTCGTAAGTTCTGTGTTACTGTCCCTGAGCCTGCGTTGTGTTTTGGTTAACAGGTTTCAGATCTGGTTGCTCTGGACTTCATTTGTGGTAATTGTAGCTCAGATTGAGGTACGGATGTGAGCTTGTCTTACAGCGTTAAAATTTGGCATGGATATTATTTGTGCTGTTGTGTATGCCTCTGTGCTGTTGTTGTTTGCCTCTGTGATGTTGTTCTCTTGCAAGCTATTACATTGCATACACACATTTATCATGTTGAGCTCAGATCTTGCTAGCTTTGCCTTGTTGTATTGAACTGTGGGTACCAGGATGCTTGTTTAGAGGACGAGCGGGTAACTCCCGTATACCTCATCTCCCTGCTGGGATCTGTTAGCCACTATGAGCGAGTGGATAGCTCCCACATCTCATGAGTGGGCAACAGCAGGTTGAGCTGTGTTCTGCATCTGGTGCCGTGTGCTGAGACGAGTGGGTAGCTCCCATATACTCACACGCCGTGGGCCACTATCTTCCAGTTGATTGGATATCAGTTGTTGAGCAGTTCTTTGAGATCCTTTGGCTCCCTGTCTTTGGTTGTAGCCTTGTTCTCATGCATAGCATTCGCATTTTATCTATTGCTAATTAACTGCTGTTTTTCAGTTGCTCTCCGTACTGGGGTTTGACCTCATGTCCCTCTGGGGCTGGTGTTTGTTTGTCTATGTGTGTTTTCAGGTTACCATGGTTTCTCCACGGGTCGTGGAGTTGATCCAGCTGGTAGTGCCATGGGAGGTGGATAGTGTAACGCCCAGACATTTTATTAGCCACAATTAGGAAGTTATAATATTTCAGAGATTAAATTGAAATGCTATTTTATTCAACTTTTATTTCGGTTGGATTCCAGATTTGAGAACATGTGAAATCAGCTCTCATTCTTATCGAGTTGAGTTTCATATTTGAGAATACAATTGCAGGAGCAGTTTGGTCGATCCTTACAAGCCAATTGAATCCTTCTTTTTAAATAAAAAGGTTTGGCTTTATAGCATCAGATTTCACTTTAAAATGGAGTAGCACTTTTCAAATTTTTTGAAATATTGATTAAACGTGTTTCTTCCTTAGGTATTTTACTTCATATATATATATATATATAGGACGTTAGCCACATCATGCATCATCTTTTCAACCAAAACACTTTCCAAAAAGCAAATGGTGCTCTCTGTGAAGAAAACCGAGCAAAAACTTTCAAAGCTTTTCGAAGGAGACGAACGGTGTGCACGTGATTTTCCAGATTTCATCTGTAATTGTGTTACAGAATACAGGCAAGTAAACTCTGTTTCTTGCTACACTTATGAAAGCATTTATTCAGTTCTGTATGCATGTTTGTATGTGGTTTTAAAGGTTTGATAAATTGCCACGACCGTTCTTCAAACAAAAGAAAAGTTCATGCTCTGTTTTTATGATGAAGTACGTGTTTACTGTGATTTTGATTCAGAAAGATGTTAGAAAATTGTTTGATGATGTTCGTCCAGTAGTTTCTTGAGAATTCTAAGATTTTCTTCGAAGTAGCTTACAAGTAACTTATTCTATTGATTCCAGAAATTTCTTGAGATCTTTTGATTTCTTCAGACTGAGGTTTCCTTCGTTGATTACATTCGTTCAAATGACTAAGTTTGAAATCTGGTTCTTAAATCAAAAGCTGAATCTCCACATTGGACAGATTCCAGTTAGAGTTCTGTTTCTATGTTATTTAAAGTTCAGATCCGAGTTTTTGTTCCAAAACTGAATTTGATTAACATTACTATGTTGACTATTCATATCTGAGTTGACTACGGTTGACCATTGACATCTGAATGACTCCGTTTAATTTTGTTGACTTATCCAATCTGAGTTGACCAACAGATCAAATCTGATTCCTTCTTCTTCGTTGAGATGCTTACGTATAATTCAGATTTCACCTTTTTATCATTCAAATATTCTTCGATATATACAGAAATTACAGCTTTTAATTCCTTGTTCATTTTCGTTTCAATTCGAAATATTTATTTGATTCATTCGAACAGATTCGAGTGATTTTATTCAGTTTTCATCTTCGCAAGTATTACAGAGAATCCTCAATGTGTTCCAGGACATCATCAGAAGTTGTAAAATCAGTAAAGCATACTTAAAAGAAAAGAAAAACAGATTTTACGAAAGAAAAAAAGAGTAGAAAGAAATGTTTACAGAAACATTTTACAGAAAAGTTTATAGATTATGGCTTAAACAACAGACGATCGCAGGAGAGGGTGAGGACGTTGGCTGACGAACCAGTGTGCCCCTTTCAACTACGGAAGGGACTAAGATATGGTCGATGGACTGTATACCCTTTATATGCGATATATGGGTTTTGTACCCAGCTCTCTGACTCAGATACAGAGTTTGATCAAATGATAGACCTTATGTGCAGGTGGTTAGCCATAATTACCAGAAAAGGAAGAATAGAGCTCAGTGTGATTTTAATCACCAAGCTTAAAGAAAATGATTTCAGAACGTAAATGTTTATGCTTTCATTCCATACAGATTTCATAGTTTTATGTTATTTAGCTTATTTATTCTTAAGCTATTCAGATTCAGATTCCAGTAAAGTAACAAATATCGTTTGCATGTGTTATATGTTTTCGGTATTCCAGATTTTACCTCTGAGCTCCTTGATTCACTAGTTTCATTAAGTGCAGGTAATGAGCAGTAGGAGCTGGATGGTGATGAGCTGATTGGAAAGATGTGTTTATCGTGGATATCTGTTTCCGTTATTGTTCGTGTTAAGTATCAGATTTTGATGTACAAAACTTTAGTTATGGTTTTGTATCAAGACAGATTTCGAGTTTCCTTATTTTGTTGAAATCTGTACCAAAATTATTTCTTTATGAATTATTCAGCTGTTGTGGATCCGGATCCGCACCCCGGCAGGCAGCGGAAGAACAATAAAATTTAACCGGGATGCGATCAATACGAAAAATTAATTCTACATGTATCGACATACATAGGGTGTTTCAGGCGTGTTACCTCGCTGGCACTTGTGCCTGGCTCCAACCGGTGTTTCAAGAACCCGGCGCTTCTCGGTTGATTGCGGTAGTTACGTCAATCCGGTCCACGACCAGATTCGAGACTCCTTCGTCAGGCTGCACTAGAAGCCCTGACGAGATCAGCACGTAACGGATTCTCCTCGTCGAGTTGGCCGGAAACAAATTTCGTTCCATACAGATTTCATAGTTTTATGTTATTTAGCTTATTTATTCTTAAGCTATTCAGATTCAGATTCCAGTAAAGTAACAAATATCGTTTGCATGTGTTATATGTTTTCGGTATTCCAGATTTTACCTCTGAGCTCCTAGATTCACTAGTTTCATTGAGTGCAGGTAATGAGCAGTAGGAGCTGGATGGTGATGAGCTGATCGGAAAGATGTGTTTATCGTGGATATCTGTTTCCGTTATTGTTCGTGTTAAGTATCAGATTTTGATGTACAAAACTTTAGTTATGGTTTTGTATCATGACAGATTTCGAGTTTCCTTATTTTGTTGAAATCTGTACCAAATTATTTCTTTATGAATTATTCAGCTTCAATATTTCAAAGACCAGATCTGTTTTAAGTTCCGCGCCTTTATATTGGTTCATATCTGTTTTCCAGATATCACATATGGTTTGCGTTTAATTGCATTTTAGCCCAGAAATTAGTAGCGAATTGTTATTGTAAACAAGATCAAAATTTTTGTGCTTTTCAATTTGAACCCCCAAAGTTCTTAATTTAGTTTAAGAAAAGTCCAGTCGCTACATTTGGTATCAGAGCATGGTCCTTGAGATAAACACACTTCCAGTCTGAACAGCTCTCGCCAGCCGCTTATATATTTGTAAGTTTTATTTCATGTTCTAGGATATATGTTTCATGATAGCCGTCATACCCACTATCACATCTAACATACGCTTTAGTGTAATCTAGGTCTTTACTCAACACAATTGTAAATCATTACACATATAATGAAAGTAAAGAATGCCATATAAAAGAATGCGAATATCATATATAAATATCGTTTGTACAAGAGTCAATGAAAACCCACACGCCACAAGTTGGCTAGTTGGGCATCTACTCTAACATCAGCTTCAATATTTCAAAGACCAGATCTGTTTTAGTTCTGCGCCTTTATATTGGTTCATATCTGTTTTCCAGATATCACATATGGTTTGCGTTTAATTGCATTTTAGCCCAGAAATTAGTAGCGAATTGTTATTGTAAACAAGATCAAAATTTTTGTGCTTTTCAATTTGAACCCCCAAAGTTCTTAATTTAGTTTAAGAAAAGTCCAGTCGCTACATTTGGTATCAGAGCATGGTCCTTGAGATAAACACACTTCCAGTCTGAACAGCTCTCGCCAGCCGCTTATATATTTGTAAGTTTTATTTCATGTTCTAGGATATAAGTAATCTCTCATAATAGAATTGTGGTGGATTTGGGCTACACATACAGTTATGGCAGGACGAGGTAGAGGAAGAAGGGGTACCATGGAAGGAGACAGTGAATCAGAGGGTACCAACCTGTTTTAGCTAGCATGGCTCAGTTATTAGAACGACTGGTTGACCAAACAAATCAAGGAAATGGTCAATCATCAGGAAGAATGATTAGTCGAGAAGACCCCCAAGAGAGGTTCAGGAGACAACGACCTCGGAAATTTGTTGGTTCTACTGATCCGCTTATAGCTGAAAGCTGGATCAAGTACATGGAAGTGATATTCGAATATTTGCGTCTGACAGAACTTGAAAGGCCTTGGTGTGCGATTTATATGCTGAGGGGAGATGCCATGATATGGTGGAAAGGAGCCAAGTTAACAGTAAACTTTGAAATGCTCACTTGGGAGGAATTTAAGAGAGTATTCTTTGAGCAGTAATTTACTGTGGATGTCAGGGAGGAGCTGCAGAATGAGTTCCTAACTCTTAAGCATGAAGGGATGTCTATGCGGGATTATATCCGCAAATTTGAGAGGGGATGCTATTTTGTTATGACGTCAGGCTTGCAGAACCCGTGGATTATAGAGCAGATGTGAACAAAGCTCTACAGGCAGAACAGGATTGGAAGGCAATTGAGAATGAACGACGGCTGAAACGACAAGCCTTCCAGCAAAAAGATCATAGACAATCTAAGAGGCCAAGCAATAACCAACAAGGGTCTCAGGGAAAAGGGCCAATAGCAGCACAACCCATTTCTGCTGTTCCCAAATCTGGGAATAGGCCACCATGTCCTATCTGCAAGAAGAATCACGTGGGTCAATGTCGTTTCGGGCAGAATGTGTGTTATACTTGTGCCAAGCCAGTCCACATATCCAAGTATTGCTCCCAGAATAAGCAACTCATCACCAGCAGAGCATATGTGATGACAACAGAACAAGATCCGACAGATACGACGGTTGTGACTGGTAAGATCGTTGTTTCTAGTATGTCTACGTTAGCATTGTTAGATTCTGGTGAAACCATTTCTTTGTATCAGAAAGATTTGCTAAGAATTTATCAGTTAAACCCGAAGTTGGTTGAATAAGGTTAAAATTCCAGATTCCTTCGGGAAAAAGTATAGTAACCAATCACATTATTCGAAACATAGAACTTAAGCTACAGGGAAATATTATTTATGCAGATTTGATAGTATTGCCGATGCTTGAGTTTTATTTGATATTGGGAATAGATTGGTTAACTAAGTATGGAACCGTTATAGATTTTAAGCAGAGAACGGTTAAGATTAAAATACCCAGTGGGATTTCATTCTTGTTCAAAGCTGACAGATTCGATTGTACCCCTAAGATAATATCAGCTCTGAAAGCCCAGCGGTGTTTAAGAAACGGAGGTCAAGGATTTTTAGTGAGTGCTTCATCGATAGAACAAGATAGTAAAATTAATTTGGAGGACGTATAAGTAGTGAATGAATTTCCAGACGTCTTTCCAGAAGATATCTCAGGTCTGCCCCCAGATCGTGAGTTAGAATTTACTATCGATTTAGTACCCAAAGCTGCTCCAGTTTCCAGACTTGCCCCAAAGGAGATGAAAGAGTTAAAAGAACATATCCAAGATTTATTGGATAAAGGTTTCATACTTCACCGTGGGGAGCTCCGATGTTGTTCGTGAAGAAGAAAGACGAAAGCATGCGTCTGTTTATATATTATAGAGAATTGAATAAGTTAATAGTTAGAAATAAGCATCCTCTCCCTAGGATAGATGACTTATTCGATAAATTACGAGGAGCTGTTATGTTCTCGAAGATCGACCTTAGATCTGGATATCACCAACTTCAAGTTAAAGATGTAGACGTGTACAAGACCGCCTTTAGAACAAGATATGGCCATTATGAGTTTTTAGTGATGCCATTTGGGTTAACTAATGCGCCATCTGTATTTATGATTTGATGAATAGGTATTTCAACCTTTTCTAGACAGATTCGTTATCGTGTTTATAGACGACATTCTCATCTACTCTAAGAACAAATTTGATCATGCAGACCATCTTAGAGTAATTTTGCAAATTTTGAGAACTAAGTAATTGTTTGCTAAGTTCAGTAAATGCGAATTTTGGATCGAAAAGGTTGTATTTCTTGGTCATATTATTCCGAAGAATGGGATAGAAGTAGATCTTTCTAAGGTGGAAGCTGTTCGAGAATGGCCTGTACCTAAGAGCGTAACAGAGGTTCGTAGTTTCTTAGGACTAGCAGGTTTTTATCAAAAATTTATAGAGGGATTCTCTAATATAGCTGTCCCTTTAACGTCGTTGACCAAGAAGAATGCTAAGTACGATTGGACCCAAGAATGCCAGTCCAGTTTAGAGAAAATTAAAGTTGGCATTAATAGAAGCCCCTGTTCTGACATTACCATCGGGGAAAGGAAATTTTGTGATTTTTACAGATGCGTCGAAGACAGGATTAGGAGCTGTTTTTATGCAAGACAAGAAGGTGATTGCTTATGCTTCTAGACAGCTGAAGATTCATGAGAAGAATTACCCTACGCATGACTTAGAATTAGCAGCAGTGGTTTTCACATTAAAGATTTGGAGACACTATATTTATGGAGAGAAATGTGAAAATCTTCACAGACCATAAGAGCCTTAAGTATTTCTTTACCCAGAAAGAGCTTAACATGAGACAAAGAAGATGGCACGAACTGGTTAAAGATTATGATTTTGTGGTTAGCTACCACCCAGGAAAAGCCAACGTAGTAGCAGATGCGTTAAGCAGAAGAAACATAGGTTTAGCGCAGATCTCAGTTCAGATTCCATTAGCGAGAGAGATCAACAGATTTGAACTGGGAGTAGTTACGAAAGAGAATACTGCTAAGCTATCAGTTCTTACGATCCAGTCCACTTTGAAAGATCGGATTAGAGATGGTCAAGCAAGGGATGATCAACTTCAGAAGTGGAAGAAACAGGATGAAGACAGAGAAGGAAATCTTTATACGACAGAAGGGGGAATTTTAAGATACCAGAATAGGTTGTGGGTACCGCGCACAGATGATTTGCATGAAGAGATTATGAATGAAGCCCATAACACACCGTATTCAATTCACCCAGGAGGAAAGAAGATGTATAAAGATTTGCAACATCTGTTTATCTCCAATTTTGTTTCCGAATGTTTAACATACCGGCAAGTTAAAGCAGAGCATCAGAGACCAGCTGGAATGTTAAAGCCTCTCCCTATACCAGTATGGAAGTGGGATAATATAGCGATGGATTTCGTTGTAGGATTACCCAGGACACTCCATGGATTTAATGCTATATGGGTTATCATTGATAGATTGACCAATTCACAACACCTTTTACCTGTTAAGACGACGTACGATCTGAATAGGTATGCCGAATTGTATGTTAAGGAAATAGTCAAACTCCATGGAATTCCAAGTTCTATAGTATCAGATCGAGATCCCAGATTTTCCTCGATGTTTTGGAGAATCCTACATAGAGCCATGGGAACTAAGTTAACCTTCAGTACAGCGTTCCATCCACAGACAGATGGACAATCAGAAAGAGTTATTCAAACACTGGAGGATTTGCTTCGTGCGTGTGTTCTCGACTTTGCAGACAGTTGGGATTCTAAATTGCCCTTAGTTGAGTTCACCTATAATAATAGTTACCAAGCTTCGATAGAAATGGCTCCATACGAAACTCTGTATGGCAGGAAATGTAGATCACCGATACATTGGGATTATGTAGGTGAAAGAACAGAGATAGGACCTGATATTATAGAACATACTGCTGAAGCTATCAAAAGAATTCGTGAGCGAATGAAGACAGCACAGAGTAGACAAAAGAGCTATGCAGATAGCCATCGTAGAGATCTGAATTTCGAAATGGGAGATCATGTGTTTTTGAAGGTAGCACCTATGAAAGGTGTAATGAGATTTGGACGAAAAGGAAAATTGAGTCCTAGATTTATGGGACCATTTCAGATTCTCGAAAAGATTGAAACTTTAGCTTATCGTCTAGCGTTACCTCCAGAGATGTCAGCTGTTCACAATGTGTTTCATATATCAGCACTTAGGAAATACATTGCGAATCCTTCGCATGTGCTTAGGCATGAACCTATCCAACTCTTGCCAGATCTGACTTACGAAAAGTTCTAGAGAAGATTCTTTTGAGAAAGAATCATAAGTTAAGGAACCGAACTATCCCTATGATCAAGATTTAGTGGGAAACCACACTGAAAGAGAATCTACGAGGTAATTCGAGGACGAAATTCTTTTAAGGGAGGTAGAGTTGTAACGCCCAGACATTTTATTAGCCACAATTAGGAAGTTATAAGATTTGAGAGATTAAATTGAAATGCTACTTTATTCAACTTTTATTTCGATTGGATTCCAGAATTGAGAACATGTGAAATCAGCTCTCATTCTTATCGATTTGAGTTTCAGATTTGAGAATACAATTGCAGGAGCTGTTTGGTCGATCCTTACAAGACAATTGAATCCTTATTTTTAAATAAAAAGGTTCGGCTTTATAGCATCAGATTTCACTTTAAATGGAGTAGCACTTTTAAAAGATTTTGACATATTGATTAAACGTGTTTCTTCCTTAGGCATTTTAATTCATATATATATATAGGATGTTAGCCATATCATGCATCATCATTTTCAACCAAACACTTTCCAAAAAGCAAAC
The DNA here is from genome assembly GCA_001598015.1 of Dorcoceras hygrometricum. Taxonomy (NCBI): domain Eukaryota; kingdom Viridiplantae; phylum Streptophyta; class Magnoliopsida; order Lamiales; family Gesneriaceae; genus Dorcoceras; species Dorcoceras hygrometricum. The sequence continues at coordinate 3,052 of KV002087.1, read as the reverse complement.
GGTGCTGTGAAGAAAACCGAGCAAAAACTTTCAAAGCTTTTCGAAGGAGACGAACGTTGTGCACGTGATTTGCCAGATTTCATCTGTAATTGTGTTACAGAATACAGACAAGTAAACTCTGTTTCTTGCTACACTCATGAAAGCATATATTCAGTTCTGTATGCATGTTTGTATGTGGTTTTAAAGGTTTGAGAAATTGCTACGGCCGTTATTAAAACAAAAGAAAAGTTCATGCTCTGTTTTTATGATGAAGTACATGTTTACTGTGATTTTGATTCAGAAAGATGTTAGAAAATTGTTTGATGATGTTCGTCCAGTAGTTTCTTGAGAATTCTAAGATTTTCTTCGAAGTAGCTTACAAGTAGCTTATTCGATTGATTCCAGAAATTTCTTGAGATCTTTTGATTTCTTCAGACTGAGGTTTCCTTCGTTGATTACATTCGTTCAAATGACTAAGTCTGAAATCTGGTTCTTAAACCAAAAGCTGAATCCCATATTGGACATATTCCAGTTAGAGTTCTGTTTCTATGTTATTTAAAGTTCAGATCCGAGTTTTTGTTCCAAAACTGAATTTGATTAACATTACTATGTTTACTATTCACATCTGAGTTGACTATGGTTGACCATTGACATCTGAATGACTCCGTTTAATTGTGTTGACTTATCCAAATCTGAGTTGACCAACAGATCAAAACTGATTCCTTCTTCTTCGTTGAGATGCTTACGTATAATTCAGATTTCACCTTTTTATCATTCAAATCTTCTTCGATAGATACAGAAATTACAGCTTTTAATTCCTTGTTCATTTCTGTTTCAATTCGAAATATTTATTTGATTCATTCGAACAGATTCGAGTGATTTTATTCAGTTTTCATCTTCGCAGGTATTACAGAGAATCCTCAAAGTTTTTCCAGGACATCATCAGAAGTTTTAAAATCAGTAACCATACTTAAAAGAAAAGAAAAAAGATTTTACGAAAGAAAGAAAGAGCGGACAGAAATGTTTACAGAAACATTTTACAGAAAAGTTTATAGATTATGGCTTAAACAGCAGACGGTCGCAGGAGAGGGTGAGGACGTTGGCTGACGAACACGTGTGCCCCTTTCAACTACAGAAGGGACTAAGATATGGTCGATGGACTGTATACCCTTTATATGCGATATATGGGTTTTGTACCCAGAGTTTGATCAAACGATAGACCTTATGTGCAGGTGGTTAGCCATAATTACCAGAAAAGGAAGAATAGAGCTCAGTGTGATTTTAATCACCAAGCTTAAAGAAAATGATTTCAGAACGTAAATGTTTATGCTTTCATTCCATACAGATTTCATAGTTTTATGTTATTTAGATTATTTATTCTTAAGCTATTCAGATTCAGATTCCAGTAAAGTAACAGATATCGTTTGCATGTGTGAGGAGTCAGATTTTTAGATTAGTGATTAATCGAATTGATTTGGGATTAGTCGCGTGGATTATGAGGATTTTACGAGAGAAATCTGATTCCAGTATAATTCAGACGTTAGTGTTCAGTTGTAGTGCTAGTTGGTGAAATCTGATCAGTTTTTGATGGCGCGGGAGTAATACGCCGTCGTTTTGTGAAACCAGACGTAGCGCATTTCAGACGTCAACGCAAGTCAACGGTACTATAGCGAATGAGTGATGCGTCGTTGTTTCGCTATTCAGTAGTAGCGCTCGAAGAGGTATCTGCTGGCAGCAGCGCGAAATTGCGAGATTTAACGAGAAAGCGACACGTGTTGGTCAGCTTTTTGGTGTTGACTGCTGATATTGTAGCACTATCAGCTGTTGCCTTGTGAGGAATTGTTCCAGCTGAGTGACCAGCTGTTGGTTTGAAGAACCAGTCGCTGATAGTGAAGCGATGTCGTTTTGTTTAGATGAAACACGGCGTTTTGGGTGTAACGCTTTATGATCAGCTGTTGGCAGCAATGGTGACGTGTCCCTTGCGACGTCGTCTGAGTGTTTAGCGCGACCAGCTGCTGGTTGTTGTGAAAGGAATCTGTCTTCAGATGTTGGAGCGCTGCGGCGTCGTTTTGATTAGTTGATGCGGCGTCGTTTTGTTGTGTGAAGAGATAAGCAACGTCTGATGGTTGCTGCTGGTTTTGTTGAGAGCAAAAGCTGGTTTCTGTTGTAATAATCCTACTGTATCGACATCTGATCATTTTAGAACAGCAGCTGTTGGATTTGAGAGATATATAGATAAGTGTTGATTGACACTTAGAATTATTTCGAACTCGATATTTATTATCTCCAATTTCAAACCCTCGTTCTAGCTACTGTTCACCCGAGCATTTCGTTCTTCGATCTTCGTCGATTTCAACCTCTGTTTTGGATGATTTAGGTGGCGCTAGGTCCCTTGAGAGTTCCTCTTTCGATTTCTACCTTGTTTGAGGCTGTAGAACGACTTGAGGAAGAAGCGCAGAGTTGTTGCTCGTACGAAGATTCTTGATAAATCTGGTCCGGTTTTGTTCATCCGTTAGTTTCGAACTTCTGGGTAAGAGTTCTTTTCGGTTTTGAGCTTTGTCCCTTGTTGTTAATACCTACGTAGACTTGTAGAACCTGTTTGTGTTCAGAACCGTGGGTAGAATGATTAGAAGTTCAGAACTGGACTGGAAATTGATTTGAATTATGCGATGCTTTAGCAGATTTCAGCTCCTGGGCGTATTCTTCCGTGGTTGAGGAAGCCCGGAGAAATCTGGTATCTAGGCCGTGAGTTGTAGTGACTTTTGAGAAATATGTTGAGGTATGTTAGGATCAAGCGCTTACCACTAGGCCAAAAGTTATAGCTGTTAGCCAAGGTGCAACTTTATTACCTTATAATGTGGCAGCGCAGAGTGCACCTATTATATGCGTTAGGGTTGGGTTGTTAGGCCCATGAGTCAGTGAAGGTGCGTGTCTAACTGCTGGTGCTGTCTCAATTCCCTTAGAGATCAGTCTTACCATTCCCCTACCGCCGGCCCTATCCCCAGCAGAGATATTATTACCCGTTAAGATCTGGCATCACGGTTTTACAGCCCACATGGCCAACCAGATCAAG
>KV002082.1:47074-64569 GCA_001598015.1 Dorcoceras hygrometricum | reverse complement strand
TTCAACAAATAGTTACTGTTCATTTCTTCAACAGATAACGAAATTCCAGAATTTGATTCCTTATTCATTTTCGCTTCAATTCGAAAGAATTATTTGATTCAATTGATTAGATTTGAGAGCTTTTATTCAGTTTTCATTTTTGCAAGTTTTACAGAGAAATCCCTTGAAGTTCCAGAACATCATTAGACAAATGAAAAACTAGTAATTCGTACAAGAGAGAAAGAAAACAAATTTTTATGAAAGAAAAGAAAGATCATAACGTTGTTTTAGAAAATGTTTTAATTTATGACAACAAAGAGGGTCCCCAGAGGAAGGGTGAGCGTGCGACTGACGAACCGTGTGCCCTTTCAACCAGAGGAAGATCAGGTTTACAGATCGACGGGTCTGTACGCCCCTTCACCATGAGCCATAGTGCTAAGAGACTGATATCAGGAGTTTGATCAAACGAATTGGATCAAATGTTTAAAGTGTTGTCATAATTTTAGAAAATGAAAGAAGAGCGCAAGTGTGATTTTAATCACACCTCTAGAAATGTTTAAAGAAAATGATTTCAGAATTTATTATGTTTATGCTTTCAGTTTCTATCAGATTTCTTAGATATGTTATTGCGCTTGTTCATTCTAAAGCGTATTCAGACCTCAGTTATGTATTTAGAATTTCAGATTTCAGTTCTATTGCATGATTTCGTTATTCCAGATTTTACCCGCTGAGCCTTTGGCTCACTAGTTTTCATTGCGTGCAGGTAATGAGAAGTAAAGAGCTGGAGGGATATGATCAGAAAGGAAGGATGTGTTTATCGTGGAAATCAGATTTCATTGTTTCTTTCAGACCTTGTTTTGTTGTACAGAAACTCTAGTCATAGTTTTGTAGTATCAGATTTCTAGTTTCGTTGTTTTGTAGAAATTCTGTACAGACTCTATATTTAACTATGCATACATTTTCTTTTGAATCATCAGATTTCTATCAGACATCTATTATTTCCACGTACGTTATTATGATTCAGATGTGTAATAGTTCCGCGTCTTTTTATTTTTCACGTCTGAGTTCTTTCAACAGATATGAATTGTGTTTATTCGTAATTTAGTCCATAATTTTAGTAACTTTTATGTGTGATAAGATCGAAATTTTTTGGTATTTCAATTTGAACCCCAAATTTCTTGATTTCTTTTAAGAAAAGTCCGGTTGTTACACTTGGTATCAGAGCATGGTCCTTGAGATAAACACACATCCAGTCTGAGCAGATCTCTCCAGCCGCTTCTAAATTTGTGAGTTTTAATTCATGTTCTAGCATAAAGTAATCTCTCATATAGAATTGTGGTGGATTTGGGCTACCCTTACAGATATGTCAGGAAGAGGTAGAGGAAGAAGAAGTTTTACAGAAGGAGATAGCGAATCTGACGGAATGAACCCCATTCTCAATACCATGGCTCAGCTGTTAGAGCGCTTAGTTGACCAAACCACTAATGGGAATGGTCAAACCTCAGGAAGAATAGTTAGTCGTGAAAATCCACAGGAGAGGTTTAGAAGACAGAGACCTCAGGAATTTTCTGGCACTACTGATCCTCTTATAGCAGAAAGCTGGATCAAATCCATAGAGGTGATTTTTGACTATTTTCAACTGACCGAACTAGAAAGGACTCGGTGTGCGATTTACATGCTGAGAGGAGATGCCATGGGGAAGGAGCCAAGTTAACAGTAGACTTGGAAATTCTTACTTGGGAAGAATTTAAGAGAGTGTTCTATGAACAATACTTTACGGTGGATGTAAGACAACATTTTAACTGTGAGTTTTTAACTCTTACCATCATGAGTCTCAAAGAAAAAGGACCATTTAGTGTTCAGTCATCTCTGCTGTCCCTAATTCAGGGATTAGGCCTCCATGACCAATTTGTAAGAAAAACCATACAGGCCAGTGTGTTTTTGGCCAGAAGGTGTGTTATACCCGTGGAAAGCCAGGCCACATGACTAGAGATTGTTCCCAGAAGCGACCACTTATCACTAGTAGAGCTTATATAATGACAGCTGAAGAAACTCCAACAGATATCTTGGCAGCGACGTGATAGGTCCGAAAATAAGGATCAAAAGGATCAGTAGCCGCGCTTTGTTAAAAGACTTTAAAAATTTGCGCGCTGCTAATACACTGGAGCTGCAATAGCTCGTTGTTCTTGAACCATAAATAAAAACTTTACAATTAGAGCACCGGAGACGGATCTGGTATGATTTAAAAATAATGCGGAAAATACCAGAACTGAATCCTATATTTTAAAACAACTCAAACAGATTTATGCACAACATAAATCTGTTCGAGACTTGCAAGTGCTTGTGTGCTAACAGTGTATGCGATGCTAAGGAGATATGCAAGTGCTGATTTGTTATGCGTGCGTGCTGAAATCTGCTTATGCGTGAGATGCTGAAGTAAATGCTGAACTGAATGAATAAAGAACACGATACAATACACAGCATATTTGTTTCTGGAAGTTCAGACCTCAATGTCCTACATCTCCCCTTCTTCCTCCTCGGAAGGATCCACTACTAGAAGATTTGATCTTACAACTTGTGTACAGACCCAATCCCACAACCAGCAGCTGTGAGAACTCCTAGACTCCACAAATGCACACCAGCCTCAACTGTGTGACTGACTACATACACAAGTTTAACGTCATCGTGCTTGGACGGGAACTGTAAAACGTTTTGAGATTCATTCACCAATAAAGTGTGAATGAATCTCTGTGTGTGAGATTTGATACAATGAATCTCTCAACTCTCTGTTTTTCTCACACACTAGGGAAATGCTCTAACAAGCTAATCTAGACTCAGCAATCGACTCTCATGAAAGCTCCTCTCTAATGGCGGTCGATTTCTTCGCCTTTCTTTTATTTTTCCCTCTGCTGGTGCACTGTGCAATTAACTTGTTTTCTGCGACAGCCTCACAGCGACACCAGCCTCTCCTCTTCTTTTTTCGTCCTCCTTCTTCAATGGCGCTCTTGAAGTATATAAGCCTCTGTTTGAATTAATCCCATTGGACACAACTTCTTCCCGTTTGAAATGTGTCTTGTAAAGTACCGACAGGGAATAGTACTTGCGTCCTTTTCTTTTGCAGGCTTCTTGTCATTTTCGCCATTTGAATTGAGCTCAGCATTTGACATCCAGCTTTGATAACTCTTCGTAAGTTGTCAATTGCTTCGCCGCTGATTCATTCTTCAACTGCTGCGCGTTGCTACTTCTACGATTCTTTGCGCCTGGATTTCCTGCGACTGGATACTGTAGCTCGTGACTGGTTGAGTCTCTACACTTCGCCTGCTTCTTCTTTTCTTGCGTCTGGGTACCAAGTCGACTGGATATGCAATAGCACTGTAGCTTGCGACTGGATTTCCCAACGACTGGATGCGTAGCAACAGCTGGTTCATTACAGCTTACGCCTGGAAGTACTGTTGCTACCTGCTGGTTTCTCTTGGGAGAAGTACCTGCTGAATTTCTTCATCGCAAAGAGCATCTGCTGAATCTTTAGCGCAAGATCAAAACGATGTCCTATCAACTTATTTAAACGACATGTGACTGACGTCACCAATCGACGTCATCAACGCTAACCATCTGCTGATTCTTCAGCATCGACGTCGCTTCATCTCTTTCGCTTCTCTTCTCATCTGCTGATAGCTTCCTGCTGATCACTGTAGCTTCCTGCTGAACTTCTTCGTTCCAGCTCCATCTTGCGACTCTTCTTAGCTTCTTGAATAGCGACTGTCAATAGATTCATCAACAGTACTTATAATTGCGACTGGAATCTTCTTCTTCAATCTATTTCTTCAGCAGACTTCTCAATACATGTACCGCTGGTTCACTTTGCTCTTTAGCACTTGCAGCTGGTTGTCATCGTTCCAGCTGGTTTACTATGCTCCAGCTGATTCAACTTGGCCTTTGCCTGATTACGAACAACTGATTCAACTTTGGACGTCTCCATTTCTAATCTAGCTGCCGATTCTATGAACACCAAACCAACTGCTGATTGTTTATATTGCGAACCTTCGGCTGGACATATTCTTCGACTGTTCATCATCTTCTTCGATAGCTAGAATCTGTACACTTAATTGGAATTGTTAGAAACACAATAACAGGTTTTGTGTAATTCAAAACTTAATCAGGATCTGTCAAAACAGATCCATCACGACGGGTACGATTTTGTTGCCAATATGTTTACAATAGTATTGTTAGATTCTGGTACAACTTATTTTTTGTATCGGATAGGTTTGTTAAGAAATTGATAGTTAACCTAGGAGAGATAGAAAAAGAGTACTGTGTTCAGATCCCTTTGAGTTAGAGTTTACTAATGATTTGGTACCAGAAGCTGTTTCAATTTTTAAGCCTCTGTATAGATTGCCCCAAAGAAAAATGAAAGGATTAAAAGATCAGTTCCAGGATTTGTTAGGCAAGAGTTTCATCAGACCCAGTGCTTCGCCGTGAGGAGTTCGAGTTTGATTCCCGTATGTTTATGATTGTTCATCTTCTGGTGGATGGTAATATCGGAACTTGACGCTGTGTAATCGGTAGTTGTTAGTCAAATCAGTATAAAGTCTGGTTTGATAGACAACAGCTGATAGCGTAGCTGTCGTTTGATGTTGCAACACCAAGTTCTTATTCAGATTTCGTTTCCTATGTCAGCGATTGAATTTCATATTTAAATTCAGCAGTTACATTTCAGCTGTTGCATTTGTAAGTCATCAGCTTTTGTATCAGTTTCGTAGACAGCAGTTGCACTGTTCATATGTCTGTTTTTTGTGCAAACGACATCGTTTCATTTACTACGTCTATTTCAGAGTCACGTCTGTTTGAATATATATGTTGGCGAACAGTAAAAGATCTGTTTTGTTTTCAAATACTGTTCCACTTTGTTGCGTCTGATTTCATTTCAGCGATGCGTCTCTTATAGTTGAATTAGATGCTCAGATAGGAACCTATTTAAGTAGCTTTAGACTTAACTTATGAAGAAGTTCTAGTAAAGATTTTTTCAATAGAAAACCGTAAGTTAAGGAATATAACTATCCCTGTGATTAAGATGCAGTGGGTAAATCACACTAAAAGAGAAATTATGTGGGAAAGTGAGTCTGATATTTGTAGAAAAGCTACCCAGATCTCTTTAAGTAAGAAATTTCGAGGACAAAATTCTTTTAAGGGGGTAGATTGTAATGCCCAGATATTTTAGACGCCACAAATTAGAAAGTTATGAGATTGAGAGATTACAATGCTATTCTATTTAACTCTTGATTTAATCGAGTTTCAGATTTTAGATATGTATTGTTTAGCTTTTTATCATTTAAGAGCTAAATTTCATATTTCATGTTTACGTAAATTCAGCTTCATTTTTATATTGAGTTGAGTTTCAGCTTTTCGTGATATCAATTGTCACACTATGTTAAAAATTCAGACGTTGGATTTTATACTTTAATCAGCCTTTGGCTTGAACTGATTTGTTAGAATGCGATTGCAGCAGCTGATTAGCCGATTATAGCAAGTCGATAGAATCCTTTTGTTTTAACTAAAATCGTTCGGTTTCCATGTGCATCATTTTATTTTAAAACTGAGTACGCTTTTAGAAGATTTTGGCATATTTATTTAAATGCGTTTCTTCTCTAGGCATTTACAAATCATATATATAGGATGTTAGCTGCTTCATGCATCATTATCTTCAAATCAAATTACTTTTAAGCGGTGCTCTCTCTCAAGAAACCAAATAAAAGACTTTTAAAGTTTTTCGAAGGAGACGATCGGAGTGCTAGTGGTTGGCTGGATTTCTACTGCGGTTGTGTTCAAGAATTCAGGAAAGTAAACTCTGTTTCTTGATCACTCAGTGAAAGAATATAGTCAGTTCTCTTTTGCATGTTTGTATGTGAATTTAAAGAAAGGAAGATGGCTACGGCTGTTCTTCAGGAAAACCCAGAAAAGTTTATGATCTGTTTTTATGAAAGTTGCGTTTTACTGTATTTTGATCCAGAAAAGTTTTAGAAAATAGTTTGATGATGTTCGTCCCATAGTTTCCTGAGTTTTCCAAAGATTTCTTTTCGAAGTAGCTTACAAGTAGCTTATTCGATCACTTCCAGAAATTTCTTCAGATATTTTGATTTCTTCAGACAAAGGAAAACCATCGTCATTCACCTGGTTAAGTCTGAAATCTGGTTCTTATACCACTACTGATATTTATTTGTTGAAAATATACTAAGTATAGATTTCAGCTGTCGCATTGTTTGCATTAAGTAGTTGCGATCCGCAGTCGCACTATTTCATGTTCAGCTGTTGCATGTTTTATTGTTCATCAGCTGTTAGTTTGTTCATTAGCTGTTAGTTTGTTCATCAGCTGTTGGTTTTATTGTTAATCAGCTGTTGGTTATCAGCTGTTGCATTATTTCGTCGTCAGCTGTTGCGTTGATTCGTGTTACTATTGAACTATCTATCGTCAGCTATTTTTTTTTATCATCAGCTATTGGCAGCAGTTACATTCGTTCATGTACCACTGTTACTTCGTTACCCAGAGACATATATTTTGACAGCAACCGTTGTTTTCCCCGAGCGATATCGGTTGACAGTTTTGTTCGTGTCTTCCCAGAGAGTCTGTTGATAGTTACCTACTGTTCATTTCTTCAACAGATAGTTACTGTTCATTTATTCCACAGATAGTTACTGTTCATTTCTTCAACAGATAACGAAATTCCAGAATTAGATTCCTTATTTATTTCCGCTTCAATTCGAAAGAATTATTTGATTCAATTGATTAGATTTAAGCGATTTTATTCAGTTTTCATTTTCGCAAGTTTTCCAGAGAAATCCCTTGAAGTTCCAGAACATCATTAGACAAATGAAAAACCAGTAATTCGTACAAGAGAGAAAGAAAACAGATTTTTATGAATGAAAAGAAATAGCATAACATTGTTTTAGAAAATGTTTTAAGTTATGACAACAAAGAGGGTCCCCAGAGGAAGGGTGAGTGCACGGCTGACGAACCGTGTGCCCTTTCAACCAGAGGAAGATCAGGTTTATAGATCGACGGGTCTGTACGCCCCTTAACCATGAGCCATAGTGCTAAGAGACTGAAATCAAGAGTTTGATAAAACGAATTGGACCAAATGTTTAAAGTGTTGTCATAATTTTAGAAAATGAAAGAAGAGCGCAAGTGTAATTTTAATCACAGCTCTAGAAATGTTTAAAGAAAATGATTTCAGAATTGATTATGTTTATGCTTTCAGTTTCTATCAGATTTCTTAGATATGTTATTGCGCTTGTTCATTATAAAGAGTATTCAGACCTCAGTTATGTATTTAGAGTTTAAGATTTCAGTTCTATTGCATGATTTCGTTATTTCAGATTTTACCTGCTGAGCCTTTGGCTCACTAGTTTTCATTGAGTGCAGGTAATGAGTAGTAAGGAGCTGGAGGGAGATGATCAGAAAGGAAGGATGTGTTTATCGTGGACATCATATTTCATAGTTTCTTTCAGACCTTGTTTTGTTGTACAGAAAGTCTAGTCGTAGTTTTGTTGTATCAGATTTCTAGTTTCGTTTTGTAGAAATTCTGTACAGACTCTATATTTAACTATGTATACAGTTTATTTTGAATCATCAGATTTCTATCAGACGTCTATTATTTCCACGTACGTTATTATGATTCAGATGTGTAATAGTTCCGCGTCTTTTTATTTTTCAGGTTTGAGTTCTTTCAACAGATATGAATTGTGTTTATTCGCAATTTAGTCCAGAATTTTAGTAACGACTATTATGTGTGATAAGATCGAAATATTTTTGGTCTTTCAATTTGAACCCCAAATTTCTTGATTTATTTTAAGAAAAGTCCGGTCGTTACATAAGCTTTATAAGAAGAATTTCAACTTTGGAAAGGTCACTCAGCTTTGGAAACCATATTAGTTTAGAAATGAATCTCACATACCGATGAAGAAACTGGGCCAGATCTGCTTAAAACGTGGGTACTGCACCAGCTTGGACAGCCTCTAAACAAACTAGCTCAGCTTATTCAACCATAACATAGTCCCAATTAAACCAACACCGCTTATCTGTTCGGAGTCGATGTCTGTAGCCTTCACAGCACACTAGAAAACAGAACTTCTCTTTGGCTTATCTTGTCTAGAAATCTGTACATCTCAATATTTTAAAAACACAACTGCTTGCTAAGATACTTGATGGGTTTTCGCAAAACTGAAACAACAAAGCAGTGAATCCTTAGCTTAAACTTGAACATAAATTGGCTGAACTGAAACATGCAACATGCAAGCATTCAGTAGAAAAAAACGAAACAATATATGTTTCCAGATGCAGCAAGAATCAATTTTACTTGTCTGAACTGCGGATCGCAACAAACAGATGGCCTTGGCTGGAAATCTTCTCAAGCACACTCGGCGAGCTCTTGTACATTTTGAGAGAAATGAAAGATTTTCTTGTAACACAAAATGAGCTCTTGAACTTACATAGAAATCATATATGTGGGAGTAATGATTTCTAGTAGGTGAAAGTACAATGATTAGGCATGGTTAGCTTACCAAATCCTTCCAAAATTGATAAAAACTCCCTACTACTATTTTAATTTGTAAACTTGCTTACCAATTTTATAAAAACAGATCTCCCAATCGAAATCATTTGTTTAAAGAAAACTGCTCTAGCTCGGGATTGTTCTTGGGGCGAAATCCTCCTAGAACTCATCTGGCCGTTACTTCTAAGATGGAAGAAAAAGAAAGAATCAGTTTAGATTACTAGAACTAACTTGAACTGAAAGCTGAATATTCAAATCTCAAAAAACACCCCTTGGAATAGAAAGGCTAGAAATTACGGTCCTATGGATTTTGGGGGCGCTACAACTCTACCCACCTTACTGAAAATTTGTCCTCAAAATTTACTTACCAAACAGCTCAGGGTAGAGACTACGCATATCCTCTTCTGTCTCCCAAGTTGCTTCCCGCTCAGATTGGTTAGACCACTGAATTTTAACCATCGGGATGCTACAATTTCTCAACTTCCTGTTCTCTCTTTGAAGAATCCTATCTGGTCTTTCTGCATAACTCAGATCTGGTGCAAGCTGAATTGGTTCATAGCTCAAAACATGCGACGAGTTAGGAACATATTTCCTCAAAGCTGATACGTGGAAAACATTATGCACTGAGGACAGATGTGGGGGTAATGCTTATCTGTAAGCTAGCGTTCCTACCTTGTCCAAAATCTCGTATGGACCAATGAACCTTGGGCGAGCTTACCTTTCTTCCCAAATCTCATTCCACCTTTCATTGGTTCTACCTTTAAGAATACATGATCTCTAGCTTAGAAAATCAGTTCGCGACGTATATTATCAGCGTAGCTCTTTTGCCTGATCTGAGATGTTCTCAACCGATCTCTTACTTTCTTAATAGCTTCAGCGATCTGTTCGACTATAACTGGTCCCAAACTAGCTCGCTCTCGTATCTCATCCCAATGAATGGGTGTTCTGCACTTCCTGCCATAGAGAGCTTCGTAAAGGCCCATCTGAATTGATGCTTGGAAGCTATTGTTGTACGTGAATTCTACCAAGGGTAGCTTCGAATCCCAGCTCTTTGAAAATACATGATACAAGCTCTGAGTAGATCTTCTAGTATCTGAATCACCCTTTCTGATTGACCATATGTCTGAGGGTGAAAGGTTGTGCTAAAGGTCAACTTAGTACCTAAAGCTCTATGTAGACTCTTCCAGAAAGCTGACGTAAACCTTGGTTCTCTGTCAGATACAATCGAAACTGGGATACCATGAAGTCTTACTATTTCTCTTATATATAGCTCAGTGTAGTTACTCACATCGTAAGTTGTCTTGACTGGTAAGAAGCGATCAGATTTGGTGAGTCGGTCTACTATAACCCAAATTGAATTGTATCCTTGAACAGTTCTGGGTAGACCTACTACAAAATCCATTGAAATACTCTCCCACTTCCTTTCTGGTATTGGCAGGGGTTTTAGCATCCCAGCTGGTCTTTGATGCTCAGCTTTGACCAGCTGACAGGTTAGGCATTCTGAAACAAATCTAGCAATATAGTGCTTCATGTATGGCCACCAATACAACTTCTGAAGATCTTTATACATCTTGGTACTCCCTGGGTGTACTGAGTACGGGGCTGTATGAGCTTCTGTCATGAGATCAGATCTCAAGTTGTCCACTTTAGGAACCTGTAATCTGCCTTGATATCTAACAACTCCTCCAACTGAGGTATAGAGATTTCCTCCTCTCTCTTCATCTTGTTTCACCCACTTCTTCAGCTATTCATATCTCGGTTGACCCTCTCTAATCTGGTCTATCAACGAAGAATGGATGGTGAGAACAGCTAGGGCTACAGTATTGCGATGGGGAATCAGCTCTAGCCCAAAACTCTCAATCTCATAAGCTAAGGGCCTTTGAACTGTGATCTGGGTTAATCCTATCGACTTCCTGCTAAGAGCATCTGCCACCACATTGGCTTTTCATGGGTGGTAGCTAATGGTACAATCTTAATCTTTGACCAGCTCTAACTGATAGGATCAATGTGGTTCGAAAAACAGTTGCAAGAGTTCAGAAGGGGGGGGGGGGACCAGCTACTAACTGATAGGATCAATGTGGTTACGAAAACAGTTAGCAAGAGTTCAGAGGGAGGGGGTTGAATGAACTCTTGGTATTTTCAAATTTTTGAAACCCATTAAAATAGTTTTACAAGAGCCTCGCTTAACTTAAATCCAAGTTACCAGATTTAAGGTATCTCAGTTTAAATCAAATTTCTCGACTAACAAAAAGTGCGGAAAGAAGTCGATTAATTTGTGAACAGTTAAAGCAATAAGTAAATGCGATAAGTAAGTGTAGAGTCAAGAGTTTGTTTCTGGAAGTTCGGAAATCAATATCCTACGTCTCCCCTTCTTCCTTTTCAGGTAGTTTCCACTAGAAGATTTGATGGTTACAGGCCTTCTGCAAACACCCAATCACCAAGCCTCGCTCAAGGTGAACTCCTAGCAACACCAATCACAAAGCAGTCGCAGCTGCTGAATACAAGTGAATAATATTTTTCTCAAACGACCTTTGTGTGTGGCACGTTTGTTACAGACTCAACTTAGAATGAAACAATGAATACAACTCTATTGAGACTGTAAATCTTCTGGACTCTTAAACAAGGAAACTCGATTCAACAGGTGAACCAGAAGATGACTTGAAGATTAAAACTATGTAGTCTCCGTGTGAATGTTCTTCAAGTTTGTGAGCTTTTGAGTGATAGCTTCTGTAGAGAGTAAGCTCGAGAATGATGGAGACAATGAATAGCAAAAATGACAGAGAGTAATCAAGAGCTTCAAGAGGTTTCTTCAGTTCAAATTCTAGCTCTATATATAGTCTTCGTCCTCCAACAATCATTAAATTTTGTAAAGGAAACAAAATCCCTTTTGAAAATCTGTTAATCGTGCGACCATATATCCTGCTCCACCAAATGGTAAATTGCACATCGTCAGAGCCAATTGTCGTGTTTCCATATTTGTGCAATCACCGTAAAACGTTCTCTGTAAATGTGTACTATTTACCCAAAATAGTACCAACGTTGTCTACTTAATTCCAGGAAATAGTACGATTCATCTTCACCATTGATTGTTTCCATTTTGAATATGTAATCTCGTTTGAATCAATGTGTAGCTTGTGCCTGAATTCTCTTATTGTTGATTCAGCTTTTCTTTCCTTGAAGATGATGAATAGTTCATCGCTGATAGAATCATAAACCAACTTCTGAATTTAGCACTAAGCCAAACGCTGTCGAATCCAAACGAAGTAGTTTTGCTATTCATTAATAAACACGCTAACGTCTGAATAGTTGCGTCTGATATCCATTTAACTGCTGATCATAACAACCAACGACTGATTATACCAACTGCTGATTAGATATCCAACGCCTGAAATATCTCCCAGAGTTCAAAATTTTGATATAACTATTGGTTGCAACGACTGAATCAAAATCACTGTAGCCAACTACTGAAGATACTTAATACTGAAATATATACCCAACTGCTGCAATACACTCGGTACTGACGCGAATATCCAACTGCTGAAATATGTTGACTACTGAAGTGAATATTCAACTGCTGAATCAATATACTTATGACGTAGGTACACAACGGCTGAATGAATACCAAAGTCTGATTGTGTAATCCTTGATCAACATCTGAATTGCTCTCACGACTGATATAAAAACCCGATAGCAGAAACTAATAACCGAATATCTTCAACCTCTGAAATAGAAACCCATCAACTGAGTGCTTCAACTCAACTGCTGAAATATTCCCGAATACCAAGATCTGATATCTAACAACTTATCCAACATCTGAAGATATTTAACTCAACGTCTGAACTAATATCGAAAGCCCAAGTCTGAGATAACCTGATGTCTGAATATACTTTGCTGTTAATTGCAACGGCTGATTCTCCAGAAGTAACTTCGTATTAGCACTTGTCTTATTTTGTGATCACCAAAACTAATAAATTTTATCCTAACAATTTCCCCCGTTTTGGTGATGACAAAACTTAGCAGCCTTAAGATATATGAGTGAGCAAAAATTAAATTGCGCAAAAGTCTTCTGAAATTCTAAATTTCGTTGCTGATAAAATGTACACAAGATTTGTACAAAAAGAGATCAACAGAAATTTATCCTAGCCAATCTTCAAACGATCTTCTGAATGGTCCACCACCACTGCTGGAATATCTTCTCTTCGAAGATCCACTCCTATCGCCTCTACTACGACTTCCACCTCTGTATCTGCTCTGCTCTTCTGCTCTATTGCCACTTCCACCATTTCCCCTGCTGGATCTTCTTTGATTGTCAGGAGGTGGCTGGGGGCGGCTGCTACTACCTTCCGCCTTTTTGTCATCACTGCCCTTAGTGAGAAAGGCAATGAGTTCTGCAACGTGAGTACTGATGGAAGCTAATTGTCCTTGTGTATCTACACGAAACTCCAGAAGTTCATTTCGAATATCTGCTAGTTTATCATCAAAATCCTTTGATAAGGCAGCCTTGATATCCCTCACTTCTTTCCTGGTAGTCTCTAAATCTGTCGAAAGAAATGACATTTTGATTGCGGACAGCTTTTAGAGCTAGAGATAGTGCATTGTTGTCATTTTGAGCCTCCTGGCGACTGTGTTTGAATAAACCCCGAAAGGTTTCATTTTGCTCAGCAATACTGTCGAGGAAGACTCTTTTAACATGATCAATTTTGTTCATCACTTCCCCAAGAGCATTATTCGTCTGTCGAGAATCCTTTGATTGAGTAGCAACAAAATTTGAGAAGGATTCCCGAAGAGCATCAATAGAGGTAGAAACAGCTGTGGCAGAGAAAGTCGAAATATATTGATGAGGGGCAGAATCATCTTCAAACTGAATATCATCTTCAACGAAGTGCATGGAAGAATCAGCTGTGGTAGACGGAGATTAAAGACGCTGTTCCAAAAGCAACTGTACATATGAACGATCGGCTGAAGCAAAAGAACTCTGTACACTGGGAAAAGAAGAAACTGAACTTTGAACTATCTGTACATCCCTGAACACTGTTCTTTCGAAAGCAATAGTTGAAACAAAACTTCTAATATCAGCTGTACTCAAACTACTGAATAAACTGTACCGAACCAAAGCTGTACATAGTTGAGATAACCTCCAAGAAATAACTGGCGACTGTTGAGGAACAAAAACGGAAACTGGCTCAACAACAGATAAAGCCCTGCAAAAATTTAAAGAACCCACTGGTAGGAGTCTGTCAGAAACAACAAATTTGGCAACTTCCATACAGACATCTTCCCATATCTTTCTCATAACTCTGAAAAATGCATTAACCAGAGGGAGTGTGTCATCATAAGATCGTTGACGAGAAATATCATTATTTACAACTTTCCGAGGTATCGCCACCCAGTGATCAGCACACGGTTCAATCAACCAAACTCCATAAACACAAATCATTGTTCTAATCCAGCATGTAGAGCGAGTGATGGTGTTGGTTCTGGCAATTATAGCACCTGGATCACGTGGGCGACCTTCAAAAATGTTGGAGCAACACGTCTTTTCCCATTTAAGACCGTGCGCCATAGTCTGTTCTTTCAGGTCTTCTACCACAAACAAATGAAGATCAGAAAGCATCTCCATTACTTTGAGATCGGTAGCAGAAGAACCTTCACCCGGGGTAAAGTTGATTTTCCTCGCCTCTAAGAATTTTCTGATCAACAATTCTCTGTACTTGGTAAGAATGTACGTCCGTCTGTTGAGAGCAACTCTCGTCCGTCTGTTGAGAGCAACTCTCGTAGAGTCTGTGTCAGCCCACGACAAAATGAGTGCCTCCTTATCAAAATATGATTCATCTATCTTCAAAGTCGCTAACCTCTTCAGACTGAAAGAATTAAAGAATCTGTCTACATATTCTATAATTTTCTCCCGTAACATTACAAGCACCTCTATGTCTGCAAGAATCAGAGAAAATTGCTCCTTAATCGGATTGCCCTTAACAGGGTCTCTCTCCAAAATGGGTGCTTTCCCTTTATCCGCCGTAGGAATCTTGGGAAGACTGGCCTTGTACCAGTCCCCTTCATTGACTCCAGGGATTGAGATAGTCTCGCCTAAAATAATCTTCGTTATCTCCAGATAGGCAGACGAAAATGGGCACTCTGCGGGAATTGTCTTCAAAATATCTTCTAGTGACATTGCCTCATCTGTTGATTGTTCAACATCCTCTGTCTCCATTTCCTCAACACCTATTCCAAAAACCTGATCAGCAATAAACTCCTCGTCAGTATCACTGGCTGTTGTGACCATTTTCTCAGTGTTTCCAGCAATCAGCACTTCATAAGGAAGATCAAACCAACGTTCCACTTCATCTGCTTTTTCAACTGCTTGATCCTCAACAGTTGCTCTACTGACATCTGGTTCATCAACTTTTTCTCCCTCATCAGTTTCCAAATGAGCGGTCTCTGCAATGACCTGCTCAATGATTACATCCACGTCATCAACATTGTCAACTGCTGTCTCTGCCTCAGCAACGCCAACTGTTGTCTCTGCCTGCTGTTCCTAAACACTCTCAACAATAGGTTCAACTGCCTTCTCAGCAGTATCATCAACAACCTTTACAACTTCATCTCCAACAATACTACCACCAACAACTGGCTCACTATCAACAATGTCATCATCAGAACTTAGAATCAACTTCCTCTTCCACTTCTGAGTTTTTCGTTTTGGCACAAGGGGTTGCTCAGCCGGGGCAACTGGAGTTGGCGCAACCATTTGAAGAGGCACTGCGTCCTGTGACACAGGAAAAATATCCAAAGTGTCTTTTAAGGACACTGACTTGCTCTTGGTAGTCCTCTTATTTTTCACCACTGGTGCAACAGCAGCATCTGTAGCTGGTCTCTTCTTAGACGTAGCCTTTTTCGTGGGTGTTTTCTTCACCCTTGGTTCAGCTGTAACAACTTCCATACCAACCTTGTCATTTAACACAATATACCGATGCACGGTCTTCTCTGTGAGGACTTTCGAAGAAGGAAACTCCGAGGATTCGCCCAGTTTCAAGGTTGGAACATTTTCCAGCAACAGGCTGATTTGAATAGCATACCATTTGGCTTGCCTTGACCCCGGAGTCAACATGTCCTTAAAAATGTTGAACAGCAGCCTGTTCCAGTTAATCCTCACGCCAAAAGTTATCGCCGCCATCATCAAGAACTTCTCCTGTGTGATTGCATCAAATTACCCGGCCTTTACAGATATCGTTTTGGCCAAAATGTCACAGAGAAGTCGAAATTCTATCGTCATATCCTTATTTTTCCCTGACATACTCACTGGTTCACCAGACAGAGAGATGATGCTTCTCGCATCAAACACTAAATCCTTAGGTATTTCCGACAAATCTGTCAAGCCCTCTACTGGAAGCTCAAACGTCTCTGCAAATAGTTGTTCAGAAATCTCCACTGTTACTCCATTTACTGTACTAACAACCAATCCATCCCTAACTGATCCATTTGCAAAGAACTCCAACAAATCAGCTTCGTGAATCACTGCAGGACAACCCAGGAAACCTTTCAATCCAGTATCCACAAGGGATTCGAACATCGCCACCATCCCGGCATTGTCCATAGCAAGAACAGATTCAAAGCACACATGGACAGTGTTGACAAACAGAGAAGATGCCATTTCTGATTGATAGATGAACTTAGACTAAGCCCGAAAATGATTTGCAAGAAAATACGCAGAGAACAAGAATACGCGAGAGTGAAATATGCAAGGTAAGTGTTAGCGAAAAGGAAACACCATAAATATGTATGGAATAGTAAACGACAAAAGAGAGAAACGATGTAGATGTGACGATTGGAATGATGACAGCATGTGTCAATCATCCAACGGCGCGTACAATATTTTGAAATTATGGTAAAAATATTTTATCAAAAATTACGAAATAGAGAACGTATTTTAAAATTGATATCGCCACAGCTGGTACAACGATTTGTAATAACATCACTGCTGATTTTAATGTATCGCTGAGGGGTGACAAGATCTGATCACACATAAGCATCAGCTGTGTATATGTAACATCTAAGTGTATCCAGACGTTACATATTCAGCTGACGTTGCGCTTATCTTTCAGATCCTGGTTCCCCCTACGACTGATATCCTTCAACGGAATATGCTGACTCAGCTGAAAGTCTATGCGTTCCCCCTGAAGAAAAGACTCACAGCTGATTTAAGCAGTAGCTGACAACCTGCAAAATTGTTAGCTCACAGACAAATCAAGGCAATTCAAGGAGACCTAATATGTTTCTAAAATAAGAAAACTTAGCGTCTGGTAGAGGTTTGGTGAAGATGTCAGCAACTTGCTGCTCGGTCGACACGTACTCCAACCGGACATCTTTCTTTAGCACGTGGTCCCTTATAAAATGATGCCTGATGTCGATGTGCTTTGTTCTTGTGCAAAACTGGATTTTGGGTGATCGCAATTGCACTAGTGTTGTCGCAGAGAATAGGCGCTTCAGAAGCATCGATTCCATAGTCCTTCAGCTGATGTTGTATCCAAAGAATTTGAGCACAACAGCTGCTAGCTGCGAGGTACTCTGCTTCAGCTGTTGATGTTGCGATCGACATCTGCTTCTTACTAAACCAGGAAATCAACCGATCTCCTAAAAATTGACAAGTACCGCTAGTGCTCATGCGATCAATCCTGCATCCTACGTAGTCTGCATCACTATAAACGATTAGTTGAAAGCCTGAGTCTTTGGGATACCAAAGACCCACGTTGGAAGTACCCTTTAAATATTTAAGAATTCTCTTAACAGCTATGTAATGTGATTGCTTTGGCTCTGCTTGGAATCTAGCTCACATGCAGACAGCAAACATGATGTCTGGTCTGCTAGCAGTTAAGTAAAGAAAAGATCCTATAATACCACGATAAAGTGATACCTCAATGGCAGTTCCAGCTTCATCTTTATCCATCTTAATTGAAGAGCTCATTGGGGTAG
>KV002077.1:202538-234716 GCA_001598015.1 Dorcoceras hygrometricum | reverse complement strand
CCGGGCCCGACATCGCATACCGGCCCGAAAACTTCACGGGCTGCCCGGGACAGGCCCGAACCAAACCCTAAAAGAATTCAGACCAGCCGTCACGACATCGCCGGAAACTCGCCGGAGCATCGCCGGAGCGGCGGCCGGCCGGCGGCGCCACCACCACGAAGATCGCGGCGGCAGCGCGCGGCGCCGCGCTCAACAGCGCGCCTCAACGGCGAGCGTCGCTCGATGGCGCTCAACCAACACGCGACGATCGCGTGGCCAGTGCGCGTTCAAGCGCCGCCCATCTCCAGCAGCGTCGCCCCAGCGTCGCGTAACGAACGGCCAGCCTCCGTCGCAGGCGTGCGGCCATCGTAGCGCGCAGCGGCGCCTCTCCGTCCCAGCATGAAGCGCGACCAGCGCGCAACCTCTCCACATGCAGCGGCGCGCAACTTTGCACGAACCTCGGCCGGCGATGTGCGACACTCGCACGTGGATTAGCGGCCGCTGGTCGACAGCCGTGCGCAACGAGTGCGCAGGCCTATCGCGCGGCTGTGCGCGCGCTCGCGCATGTACGATGGCACCGTCGCACGCGGCGGCCGGAAGTTTGAGACGCCAAAAACTTGGCCTTTCTATTCTGAAAAATTAAAGCATTAGATACAATAAGGCAATTCGTATGATCAGATCCGGTAAACCATGGCTCTGATACCACTGTTGGGGATCCGGATCCGCCCCCCGGTCAGGCAGCGGAAGAACAAAATTATAGAACCGGGAGGCGATCAATACGAAAAATTCAAATATACATGTATCGACATACATAGGGTGTTTCAGACGTGTTACCTCGCTGGCACTTGTGCCTGGCTCCAACCGGTGTTTCAAGAACCCGGCGCTTCTCGGTTGATTGCGGTAGATACGCCAATCCGGTCCACGACCGACTATTAGATGTGTTTCATGATAGCCGTCATACCCACTATCACACCTAACATACGCTTTAGTGTATTCTAGGTCTTTACTCAACGCAATTGTAAATCATTACACACATAATGAAAGTAAAGAATGCCATATAAGAAAATGCGAATATCATATATAAAGATCGTTTGTACAAGAGTCTATAAAACCCACACGCCACAAGTTGGCTAGTTGGGCATCTACTCTAACACCATTGAGGGTCACACAAGTACTAGATTCGAGATTCCTGCAAGGATACTCAGCTCAATGTGTTGAGCACGAGAAGAGGATTTCGGGAAGTGTGACTTCCTAAAAGTCAACAGGGGTCAAACCGGGGTTTCCCGCTGTTGAGGGGCAAAGCGGTCATTTTGCACTGGGGTTCTGAAAAATGGTTTTTCAGATCATATTATTCAGTTTCGGAAACTGAGTCGATCGGTCCGATCTGATCGGCGATCGGAGTTACGGTGAAGTCTCGGTGTTGGAGATGAACTGAATGTTCATCGTTGGACCCGGGCCCGTTGGGCCGGTACAAGTCCAACACTTAAGTCTATTTAATTAGACTTAAGACTAAACTTAAATATACAATTGCAAAACCTAAACCCTAAAGCACACGCCGCCTCCCTCCTCTCAAAAGCCGCCGCCGCCGTCGCCTCCACGCGCCGCCGCCGTCTTCGCCGGAAAAATTGTTTCCGGCCAACTCGACGAGGAGAATCCGTTCGTGCTGATCTCGTCAGGGCTTCTAGTGCAGCCTGACGAAGGAGTCTCGGATCTGGTCATGGACCGGATTGGCGTAAACTACCGTAATCTACCAAGAAGAGCCGGATTATTGTAATACCGGTTGGAGCCAGGCACAAGTGCCAGTGAGGTAACATGCTAAAACGCCTTATGTATGACGATTATTGAATTGTCTGATTTTTCGTATTGATCGCCTCCCGGCACCTGTTTCTTGTTCTTCCACTGCCTAGCCGGGGGGCAGATCCGGATCCCCAACAATTTTATAAGAAGATCAGATAGTTGAACAGATCATATCAGAGCAGAGAACAGTCGAGAGCTAGAGCATTTCAGATGAGAACAAGTGCAGCTCATATAAATAAGAACAATTCACAGAAAAGTGATCAGATCAGAATAGAACATAAGAGTTCTACCATGCGCCAACAGCAGTCAACTGAAAAACTGTAAAGTATAAATGAAGAATTGAGCTTATTTTAGAAGAAGAGCAGATCAGTTGAACAGATCAGATCAGAGCATAGAACAGTCCAGAGCTAGAGCATTTCAGATGAGAACAAGTGAAGCTCATATAAATAAGAACAATTCACAGAAAAGTGATCAGATCAGAATAGAACAGAAGAGAGAATATCAGTTATCAGTGAATAGGACAGATGAAATCAGAACAGAATCTATTCAGATTTTAGATTAGGTTTAGAACAGTTCAGAGAAATAGCAAAGCAGAGCATCTCGGATAAGATGAACAGATTAGCTCAGATATTAATAGATGAGAACATCTCAGAGAATCAGAACAGATCAGTTTAGGACAGAGCCTACAGAACATAACAGAATCAGTACATAACAGAGTAGAGATCAGTGCAGATCAGATCAGATGAGAAACAGATAAGAACAGTGTAGTTCAATGATCAGATCAGGTTGGAGCTTCGGATCAGATCAGTCATATAAGAAGAGCAGAGCTTATTGAAGAGAACATAGCAAAACGAAGTTCGGATCAGACCAGCATAGACTACCAGTTTGTAACAACAAAGTAGTTTGAACAAGCATTACTCAAGATTGAATAGAAGAGGTTCAAACAGATCGTGTACGAAGAAAGGAGGACAAGTACATAGAGTAATAATTTTGCAGAAGACTTTTTGCAATGACTATAAACTTATGTCCAATATTCATATCAGTACAGAGGCTATAAATAAACCTTAACTAAAAACGAAGAAAACAATGGTGGTGCACAGAGTGCCGGTTCGAACGAGTAAAGAAAAATCAGCTGTGCACCATCAGATGTCGTCGTATGAGTTGAAGATCATCAGAAGACGACGTTGTGCGAGGTTATATATCAGGCCCGGTGTAATTAAACAGAGATTAAACACACAATTAACCTCAAATAGCGGAAGCATAAAAATAAGGATAAAATTTAATTTTGGGCCTGATTCAAATTCGTACTCAAAATAATCAAATACTCGAAGTAAAGAGTTTTTATAACACAATCAGCGTCAAGGCATGTTGCTACACTCATACAACATCGACGAGAATCCCAAATAAACACAATCTTGAAATCTGGAATACAGCAGCAGCTCGGGGCATTCCCCCGGCACAGACTCGATGACACTATATGTGAGGATTGAGGAATTTGAATAGTGATTAATCAGTTTTGCTTAGGATTAGTCACGAGATTTTGGGGATTTTGAATTTCAGATTTTGAGGAATTGGAGTTCAGCAGTTGCATTTTTGCTAGCGGGAAATGATCCCAGTAGTGTTTCAGCAGTATGGTTTATCGCTGGGAAAAGTAAAGCCAACAACGTTTTTATGCGAAGGCTTGCGGGCAATTCAGCTGTTGGTATTTCAGTAGTGGTGTGATAAGTTGTGAGCTATTACGTGATGAAGTTAGCAGTGAGTTGCATGAGCATTCAGCTGGAGAGGAATTTGTTGGCAGTTGTTGCGCGGGCGTGAGATTGAACGAGATGACGCCACGTGTTGGTCAACCCTGAGGAGTTGACTGCTTATGTTCTAGCGCTAATCAGCCGTTGCCTTTGCAAGGGAGTTGATTCAGTAGAGTGATCAGCTGTTGGTTTGAGTGACCAGCTACTGGTAGTGAGGCGATGTCGTTTTACCTTTGTTAGCGGGTAACGAAACTACGTCTTTTGGATAAGTTGGAACGACAGCGTTTTGGGTGTAACGCTTTGTGTCAGCTGTTGGTTGTGTTGGTCATCAGCCGTTGACAGCGATGGCGACGTGTTCCTCTACGATGTCGTTTGAGTTAGCTAGCGTGTTCAGCTGTTGGTAGTTGGGAGAGGGAGATCTGCTGGCAGCTGAGGAAGTGATGCTACGTCGTTTTGATTAGTTGGTACAGTGTCGTTTTGATGTCTCGCTGTATAGTGCAACGTCTGATTGTATCAACTGATTTGATTGAAGGGAAACGTTGGTTTCAGTTGTAATATTTTCACTGTAGCTTTACTTGACGACTGATTTTGTGACGCCCGAACCCAACGGGGCACGAGAATTGGGGTAAATAAAAATTTTCGAATAAAGAAGGCTAAAAGGTAATTTGTTATAAGCTGTATTTCTTATAACTTAAAAAAACAAAACACAAGACAATCTCAAAGACAGCAGGTACCTAAACTGCGCGCCAACTACTAAAGGCATTTGCGGAAAACAGTTTTCATTGATAATTGCAATTGCGATTTACAACAGCTGATATTCTAAGTAAATATACAACCGTTGCTACTGATCTAATACAGTATAATCTAAATCAAAATGATACAACTGAGACACGGAAAACATAGACCTTGGATAAACACAACACCGTCCAACAGCTGTATTTCAAGTTTCATCTGCTGTTCGTTCTCCAGCTGTCGCACCTGCACCATTTTAAAAGCTAGTGAGCCTAAAGGCTCAGCAAGTAAAACCTGAATATTAACAGTTTCATTTAATGCAGGCAGACAACTGTACATACGTAAACATTTCATAAACAATTCGTTCGTAATCTTAGAGACAGGGGATAATAGCCCAGCTCTAACATCAATTCCTTTTCTTTAGACTATGGCATATAAGCTCCTCATGGTCCGTGTTGCACTTTGATCAAAATGACTCCCGATATCAGTTTTAGCATATAGCTCGTTATGAAAGGGCAGTCGACATCTAGACAACTGCTCACCCTTCTCCTTGGTGACCGTCAACTATCTATGTCATAATCTTAAAATAAACTTTGATCCATTACATCCTTTCGTAAAACATTCCTTGCTTAAAATCCTCGGGTTCCATCATTTTAAAACTTTTGCTTCCACTTTAAAATTTTACTGAGTATCGAATTCGAACTTTGAGATCGTAACAGTGGAGAGAAACCAGTCGAAATACATGGACCAGTCGTAAGAAAAGGAACAGCACTTATGAAATAAAACAAATCTCTGCTGTTCGCAAATATCGTTAAAATGAACCAGCTGGAATAAACAGAAAACAGCTGCAAAATCTTTTACAAAGACAATCGTATTTAAATGAAACGATATCGTTGAAGTAAATAATAGATAGAATGAAAGACTATCTGCTGATATTTTATACTTAAAGAAACGACTTCGTTAGCGCATCTATCAGTCGCAAGGAAAAGTGCCAACACGTATATATAAATGAATAGTACCAGTCGCAAGACTAATACCAGCTGAAATGAACAATACTTGGAAACGAATAAAGCAACTGCTGAACTATCACAATGGAATGCATCTGCTAGTGAAAAGTGCATCTACTGATTTTATGAAAACAACGCAACTGCTGAATTCTAACAAACGAATGCAGCTACTGGATTAGTTCAATAGAAATGCACCTGCTGATGAACAGTGCACCTGCTGATTTTACGAAACACTTGTAATATCGAAACAATGATCACGCTACCAGCCGTTGCCTATTAAACCAGACTTTATACTGATTCAACTAGCAACTACTGATTACTCAATCATCAAATCCCGACATTACAGCAAAAGGAAGAACATTCGTAAACATTATAACAATGCAGCTGCTGAATCTTAACAAGGAGATACAGCTGCTGGAACATAACTCGACATTTGTAACATCAAAACAACAACTATGTCATCAGCCGTTGCCTATCAAACCATACTTTATAATGATTCAACCAGCAACTACCGATTACACAGTTATCAAATTCTGATATTACAGCAAAAGGAAGAACATTCGTAAACATTATAACAATGCAGCTGCTGAATCTTAACAAGGAGATACAGCTGCTGGAACATAACTCGACATTTGTAACATCAAAACAACAACTATGTCATCAGCCGTTGCCTATCAAACCATACTTTATAATGATTCAACCAGCAACTACCGATTACACAGTTATCAAATTCTGATATTACAGCTACTGCGAGAAGAACATTCATAACGTTCTGGAAATAAATTCGAATCCTCAGTACATTTAAAACATTCATGACTTTCTGAAAAACATTCTGGAAGCATCATAACATCAAACATCATTTTCGAACCCATCTTTCTTTCCTTTCCATGTCTAAATCATTTCAAACATGAACTTTAAATATAGTTTAAACATACAGGCAAGCAGATCCATAAGAACAACAATATATGCTTTAAATGGTGTAGCAAAGGATCAGCTTTTACTTGCCTCAAACGAAGCTTTGCGACAACAGCTAATTCCTGCAGAAATCCTCCCTTTGAGCAACGCACGAACTCTTCTAGAAATATTTTGAAGAACACTTTAAGAATTTTCTTTGCAAATGATGAAAATATTACTTTGAAAACAGGTTTTTATATGAAAGGGATTAGTGGAAAGCTACTAGTGAAATCAAGCATGACACACTTATAAAGTTTAGCAAAATTACCTTCATATCATTTTAATTTGTAAAACACCAAACCTTTTCCAAAAGAAATCATTTCACCTCCTTAAAACATTTTCCAATCGATTTAAAATCCAGCTCGTGCATCACTCTTTGGAGCCGTCTGCTGGTACCAGCCGCAGCGCATCCTACTTGCTGACATCAATAAATCAGCAAATACAATACATTTAAAATTGCCAATTTGACCCATAAAATCAATAAAATGCATATATGTGGTCCTATGGATTTTGGGGCGTTACAACTCTACCCTCCTTATTAAAATTTCGTCCTCGAAATTTACGTACCAAATAAATATGGGTAAAGACTTAGCATATCAGCTTCTGTTTCCCATGTTGCTTCTCGCTCCGACTGATTGGACCATTGTATCTTAACCATAGGAATACTACGGTTTCTTAATCTTATAATTTCTCGGAGGAGAATTCTTTCTGGTCCTACTGAAAAATCCACAATACATGCTCTGAGCAAATCTTCTAAAATCTGAATCACCCTTTCTGATTGTCCATCAGTCTGGGGGGGAAACGCAGTACTAAATGTCAATTTTGTACCCATAGCCTTGTGTAGACTTTTCCAAAATGCTGATGTAAACTTAGGATCTCTGTCCGATACAATAGAAACTGGAACACCATGTAGCCTCACTATTTCCTTAACATACAATTCTGCGTACCTGCTCACCTCATATGTTGTTTTAACTAGTAAGAAATGAGCAGACTTAGTGAGTCAATCAATTATAACCCAAATGGAGTTATATCCTTGAACAGTCCTTGGCAATCCAGTCACAAAATCCATCGCTATACATTCCCACTTCCATTCGGGAATAGGCAGTGGCTTCAATAATCCAGCTGGTCGCTGATGTTCAGCCTTCACCAGCTGACACGTTAAACATTCAGCTACAAATATAGAAACATCCCTCTTCATTCCTGGCCACCAATACAACTGCTGGAGGTCCTTGTACATTTTCGTACTTCCTAGATGTACTGAATATGGAGATGTATGAGCTTCTTTCAAAATTTCAGCTCTTAAATCATCTACTTGGGGTACCCAGATTCTGCCCAAATACCTCACAATTCCATCTTCTAAAAAATAGAGACTGCTGCCTCTTTCTTTATCCTGCTGGACCCATTTCTTCAGTTGTTCATCTTGCTGCTGACCTTCTCGAATTTGATTTAATAAATTTGATCTTACTGAGAGGTCTCCTAAAATCATATTACTGCTGCTGCTGGACGCTATCTCGAGTCCAAACCTTTCAATTTCATTCGCCAATGCTTTCTGAACAGTCAATTGCGCTAGTCCTGCTGATTTCCTGCTGAGAGCATCAGCTACCACGTTTGCTTTTCCTGGGTGATAACTGATAATACAATCATAATCCTTAACCAGCTCCAACCATCGCCTCTGCCTCATATTCAATTCTGGGTAAAGAAGTACTTCAAACTTTTGTGATCTGTAAAAATCTCACACTTCTCCCCATAGAGGTAATGCCTCCATATCTTAATGGCAAAGACAACAGCTTCTAGTTCTAAGTCATGCGTTGGGTAATTTTTCTCATGGTCTTTCAGCTGTCTAGATGCGTATGATATTACTTTACGATCCTGCATCAACACAGCTCCTAGTCCCAACTTAGAATCATCGGTATAAATTACAAATTTTCCTTGATCAGTTGGCATCGTCAATACAGGTGCTTCAATCAGTGCTTGCTTCAATTTGTCAAAACTATTTTGACACTCTTCTGTCCAGTTATACTTCACTTGCTTCCTTGTTAACGTAGTCAGAGGAACAGCAATCTTAGAAAATCCTTGGATAAATCGCCGATAATATCCAGCTAAACCCAAGAAACTCCTTATCTCTGCGACATTCTTTGGTGCTGGCCAGTCGCAAACTGCTTCAACCTTAGCAGGGTCGACTTCTATTCCATCCTTAGAGATTATATGGCCTAAGAATGATACTTTCTCCATCCAGAAATCACATTTTCAGAATTTAGCAAACAACTGCTTATCTCTCAAAATCTGGAGTACGATTCTTAAATGCTGGACATGCTCACGTCTGGTTTTAGAATAGACTAAGATGTCATCAATGAATACAACTACAAACTAGTCTAAGAATGGTTGAAAGACCCTATTCATTAAATCCATAAAAGCTGATGGAGCATTTGTAAGTCCGAAAGGCATAACCAAAAATTCGTAATGGCTATACCTAGTTCTAAAGGCTGTTTTATAAACATCAGTTGTCTTAATCTTTAGTTGGTGATATCCAGACCTCAAGTCGATCTTAGAAAATACTATCGACCCTCTCAACTGGTCAAACAGATCTTCTATCCTGGGTAATGGATACTTATTCTTAATTGTCAGTTTATTTAACTCGCGGTAATCTATACATAATCTCATACTCCCATCCTTCTTCTTAACAAATAAAACAGGGGCTCCCCAAGGGGAAGTACTTGGTCTTATAAACCCTTTCTCCAACAGATCCTGTATCTATTCTTTCAATTCTTTCATCTCTGTTGGAGCTAATCGATATGGTGGTCTAGATACTGGAGCAGCTCCTGGGATTAGATCAATGGAAAACTCTAACTCCCTGTCTGGTGGTAGTCCCTGGATGTCTTCTGGAAAAACCTCAGGGAATTCATTTGCTACTTCTACGATTGACAGTTGGGGTCTATCAGTCGCTGTTAAGGATGATATAATTGAAGGGATTTTATTAACATGTTTGGCCAAAAACTGGAATGACTCTTTTCTTGGTGGGTTTACAGTTACTGCTCGTAGTTTAAAGTCAATTACTACCCCATACTTAGTTAGCCAATCTATTCCCAAAATCAAATCAAATTCTGGCATCGGCAACACAATTAAATCAGTAGTAATCTTGTGCCCTTGAAGTTTAAGTTCTAAACTTCTAAACAGTTCGTGCGATACCAGCTTTTCCCCCGATGGTACCGACACACAATAACCTATCATTACTTTCTCCGGCTGAATAGATAATTTCTTAACAAAATCAGCAGAAATGAATGAATGCGTAGCTCCTGAATCTAACAAAGCTAGAGAAGGAGATCCAGCTATCGAAATTTCACCTGTGACTACTGTCGAGTCTGGAGGAGCTTGTTCAGCCGTCATAACAAAGGCTCTGCTGGTCACCAGTTGCTTGGACTTTGGACAATGTTTCAAAATATGTCCAGGCATTCCACACTTGTAGCAGACGTTTTGTCCAAGTCTGCATTGCCCCAAATGATTCTTATGGCATTTAGGACATTCTTTTCTAACATTATCAGCAGGAACATAGCTTATAGGTTGAATTTGTAGAGGATTTTGCTCCTGAGTCTTCTGCTTGTTCTTGCTCTGTTTCTTGAATGGTCTCGGGTCCTTCTGCTGAAAGGCTTGTCTCTTTTGCTGCCTTTCCTCATCAAGATCCTTCCAATCCCTTTCGATTTGCAGGGCTCTATCCACTGCTTCTCTATAAGTCCTTGGCACCGATAGCCTAACAATCATTTTGAACATCGGCTTCAACCCTTCTACGAAGTGACTTAATTTCTCTTCTGGGTCACTTCCTATCAGTGGCACGAAATAGCACCCTCTTTCAAACTTCCGCACATACTCCTGTACGGTTAGACTCCCTTGCTTGAGGGTCAAAAATTCCCTCTTCAATTCAGATCTCTTTCCCGCCGTGAAGTATTGCTCGTAGAATACTCGCTTGAAATCTGCCCAAGTAAGATTCAGCAGATCCACAGACAACTTGGCTCCTTCCCACCAAATCATCGCATCTTCCCTTAACATGTAGATAGCGCACATTGGCCTATCTAAATCAGACAGTTGGAGGTACTCGAAAATAACCTCCATGGATTTAATCCAGCTCTCTGCAACTAGTGGATCAGTAGTTCCACTAAATTCCTTAGGCTTCTGGCGCCTGAATTTCTCTTGGGGGTCATCGTTACTTGGTCCCCTGCTGCTGGAAGATTGGCCATTACCTCTGTTGTTATGCTGTTCTACCAGCATTCTTAACAGTTGTGTGATATTAGCATTATTATCACTCTCAGTTTCTTCTAGAGGAATACTGCTTCTAGTTCTTCCTCGTCCTCTTCCTGACATCTTATATTCTATAGCCCGTAATCCACCACATACATATATCAGAACATGCTAAATAATTTAAAGACAATGCTCTGAAAATAAACTCACAACTTAGAAGAACAGTCGATGAACTTTGATCCAGCTGATGGTGCGTGTTTTTATCTCAGGAACGTTGCTCTGATACCATGTTGTGACGCCCGAACCCAACGGGGCCACGAGAATTGGGGTAAATAAAAATTTTCGAATAAAATAAGGCTAAAAGGTAATTTGTTATAAGCTGTATTTCTTATAACTTAAAAAAAACAAACACATGACAATCTCAAAGACCAGCAGGTACCTAAACTGCGCGCCAACTACTAAAGGCATTTGCGAAAAACAGTTTTCATTGATAATTGCAATTGCGATTTACAACAGCTGATATTCTAAGTAAATATACAACCGTTGCTACTTCTAATACAGTACAATCTAAATCAAAATGATACAACTGAGACACGGAAAACGTAGGCCTTGGATAAACACAACACCGCCCAGCAGCTGTATTTCAAGTTTCATCTGCTGTTCGTTCTTCAGCTGTCGCACCTGCACCATTTTAAAAGCTAGTGAGCCTAAAGGCTCAGCAAGTAAAACCTGAATATTAACAGTTTCATTTAACGCAGGCAGAAAACTGTACATACGTAAACATTTCATAAACAATTCGTTCGTAATCTTAGAGACAGGGATAATAGCCCAGCTCTAACATCAATTCTTTTTCTTTAGACTATGGCATATAAGCTCCTCATGGTCCGTGTTGCACTTTGATCAAAATGACTCCCGATATCAGTTTTAGCATGTAGCTCGTTATGAAAGGGCAGTCGACATCTAGACAACTGCTCACCCTTCTCCTTGGTGACCGTCAACTATCTATGCCATAATCTAAAAATAAACTTTGATCCATTACATCCTTTCGTAAAACATTCCTTGCTTAAAATCCTCGGGTTCCATCGTTTTAAAACTTTTGCTTCCACTTTAAAATTTTACTGAGTATCGAATTCGAACTTTTAGATCGTAACAGTGAAGAGAAACCAGTCGAAATACAGGGACCAGTCGTAAGAAAAGGAACAGCACTTATGAAATAAAATAGATCTCTGCTGTTCGTAAATATCGTTAAAATGAACCAGCTGGAATAAACAGAAACCAGCTGCAAAATCTTTTACAAAGAAAATCGTATTTAAATGAAACGATGTCGTTGAAGTAAATAATAGATAGAATGAAAGACTATCTGCTGATATTTTATACTTAAAGAAACGACGTCGTTAGCGCATCGATCAGTCGCAAGGAAAAGCGCTAACACGTATATATAAATGAATAGTACCAGTCTCAAGACTAATACCAGCTGAAATGAACAATACTTGGAAACGAATAAAGCAACTGCTGAACTATCTCAATGGAATGCATCTGCTAGTGAACAGTGCATCTACTGATTTTATGAAAACAACACAACTGCTGAATTCTAACAAACGAATGCAGCTACTGGATTAGTTCAATAGAAATGCACCTGCTGATGAACAGTGCACCTGCTGATTTTACGAAACACTTGTAATATCGAAAAAATGATCACGCTACCAGCCGTCGCCTATTAAACAAGACTTTATACTGATTCAACTAGCAACTACTGATTACTCAATCATCAAATCCCGACATTACAGCAAAAGGAAGAACATTCGTAAACATTATAACAATGCAGCTGCTGAATCTTAACAAGGAGATACAGCTGCTGGAACATAACTCGACATTTGTAACATCAAAACAACAACTATGTCATCAGCTTTCTTTGCAAATGATGAAAATCTTACTTTCAAACAGGTTTTTATATGAAAGGGATTAGTGGCAAGCTACTTGTGAAATCAAGCATGACACACTTCTAAAGTTTAGCAAAATTCCCTTCATATCATTTTAATTTGTAAAACATCAAACCTTTTCCAAAAGAAATCATTTCACTTCCTTAAAACATTTTCCAATCGATTTAAAATCCAGCTCGTGCATCACTCTTTGGAGACGTCTGTTGGTACCAGCCGCAGCGCATCCTACTTGCTGACATCAATAAATCAGCAAATACAATACATTTAAAAATCCAATTTGACCCATAAAATCAATAAAATGCATATATGTGGTCCTATGGATTTTGGGGCGTTACAGATTTAGGGGAACAGCAGGTTGTATGTAGATTTATATGCAAGTGTTGAGCGACACTTAGATTATTTTTCCACCCGATATTTCTTATCTTCATCTTCGAAACCCTCGATAGCTACTGTTCACCCGAACATTTCTTCCCTCGATTTCTGTCGATTCCAGCCATTGTTTTGAATGATACTGGTGGCGCTGGAGTCTCCTCGAGTTGATCTTTCGATTGATACTTGCTAGGAGGCCTGAGTTGGCATTGGAGAGAAGCGCGAAGAATCTGTTTGTTCGAAGATTTTCGTGAGATCTGAACCGTGTGTTCTTTGGTTCTTCTGGAAGCTGGAATTTAAGGCACAGGATAGCTTCTGCCGAGATTGAGGAGGTCAGGAGAAAGATGGTTTGCTTAGGCTGAGTTCTGCCGTGCCTTTGAGAATCTGTGGAGGTAGATTGAAGCTGTGAGGTACGAATTGAGCAGCTCTAACAGCTTTGAGCGTGGACATGGCTATATTTTGTGTTATGAATTATGTGTTGAATTTATGGCTGAATTACATGATCAGATATTACCTGATTTGGTTATTGATGTTCTGTTTTCACGTTTTGTTATTGTATGCATTTAGATTTGATTATTGAATGGCATTCATGCATACATCTTGAGCCAGATTGATTGATTGATATCTCGATTGAGAGCCACGTTGTGACTGGCCGACAGATGTGTCGTGCCTGAAAAGTCCGACGCTATCATCGGAGTGGTGACTGCCGGATTCGAGTGTCTACCACCGAGCTGTAATGGGCTAACGGGCCCTGAAGATCACGGACCGATGATTTCCCAGGTTGATACACTGTGTTGGTATAGAGGCTCGACTTGAGATGAATTGACAGTTGATACACTGGTCTTGATTACCGATTCCTTGATAGCCCCATGCATTTCATAGCATTGATTTATAGCATGTTGCATGATTTGCTGTTTTGATGGCTCTTCGTACTGAGGCTTGACCTCGTATTCTTTTCCTGCTTTTGTGTCTTTTGGGTCTGTGTTACCCATTTGCAGGATCTACAGGTAACCAAGCTGGACCGAGTGGAGCGCCAACCGGTCGATCCCCATTTCCTTGAGTCCCAGTTATATATTGTATTATGTATTGAACCAGGGGATGCCCTGTGTTTATATGTATATGGGGATCTGTATCTGATTTGAGATTTTATGTTACCTATTTTGCTTGAGTTTGATTTAACTCGTATTTTGATTATTGATATTTTGGAATGACGATTTGAGTTCAGGCCCAAATTATTTCAAAATTTTTAAGCCCGATTTTACGCTTCCGTGTTTATGTGTTTGTTTGTGCGTTAATTTTGAGTGATTAGCACGGGACCTGACTTTTTTGGTATCAGAGCTTAAACTGGGATAAGCTCTCTTTCTTTTGATCACACTCGAGTCTAGGCACAGAGTTTTGATTTGATTTTTGATTGACTCTTTGACTTATTTTGATTTTATTATCTGTCTCTTTGATATATGCTATTAGTCTTACATTGAGACTTGTTTAGATGCCGTCGAGGAGAGGTAGAGGTAGGACTACTAGACGTACCGCAGAGGAGTCTAGGGCCTCGGATAGTGATGAGGGCAAGCAGCAGGTTGAGGATGTTACGAGACAGATAGGCGAGATGGAGCTAGTCTTAGCTAGGTTCCAATGGACGAACCCTCCGACTTTTTCTGTTGCTGAGGGTGGTGCGTTGGCCGAGAGTTGGCTAGTGCAGATGGATGAGCTATTTGATACTTTGGAGTACACTCCTGAGAAGAGATTAAAGCTGGCGGTGTTGCAATTGAGGGATAATGTGCAGCGCTGGTGGAGAGGTACTTCCCGTATTTTACATGAGATTGGGGTTGTGATTACTTGGGAGAGCTTCTGTGTCGCGTTCCGACTGGAGTATACCCCGGAGTCCTACTACAACAGTCGCGAGCTGGAGTTTGATAATCTGAAGCAAGGGACGATGAAGGTGGCCGAGTATGCCAGGAAGTTTTCTTCACTTCTGATGTATGTGCCTCACGTAGCTAACCAGAAGAGGACAAAGAGGAACAATTTCATGAAGGGATTGAGGCCTGATCTATTCCGGATGGTGTTGTCTGGTTCTCCTGCGACTTATGTTGACCCTGTGAATAGAGCGGTAGACATTGAGGAGACGTCTGGACGTGATTTTCAGCCGGTGCAGAGTATGCCGCAATCGTTCCAATCTCCTCAAGGCTCGCAGCAATCGAATCGCCAACAGTTTAGACCTCTAGGGAATCAGTTCAAGAAGAAGGCGAATTCGAGTTCCTCTGGTTCTGTGAGTTCTGGTAGCAGTGGCTCTGGCAGTATGTCTTGTGGACAGTGCGGGGGGAAGCATCCGATTTCGCAGTTCCGTGGTGTGCAAGGTACTTGCAATAACTGTGGACAGCCTGGACATTATCGGAGAGTATGTCCTTTGTTGAGGGGACAGACTTCGGTTCCTTCGCAGCAGGGTTCGACTGGTGGTTCTTCACAGATACCGCAGTTTTCCGTTCCGACCCAGCGATCTGGATTTCAACCCCATGAACCGTCTAGGTTTGGAGGATCTTCTAGACCTCAGTTTCAGATACCGCAGCAGGCCCAGATGAATGCCTTGACGAGAGAGCAGGCTGAGGTGACACCTGGTATGTTTATCGCAGGTACATGTTCTATC
Source organism: Dorcoceras hygrometricum (assembly GCA_001598015.1). Classification (NCBI taxonomy): domain Eukaryota; kingdom Viridiplantae; phylum Streptophyta; class Magnoliopsida; order Lamiales; family Gesneriaceae; genus Dorcoceras; species Dorcoceras hygrometricum. The sequence continues at coordinate 219,322 of KV002077.1, read as the reverse complement.
TTTGATTTCTTGCGAGAGTTTTAATTGATACAGGAGCGTCACACTCCTTTGTTTCTGCATGGTTTGTGCATAGAGTGTGGGTTGCGAGTTACCCCACTGTGTGATGTAGTATCTGTATCTACTCCTGCTGGTGTGTGGGTGATGTCCCGTGATATCGTGGTGGATAGTGTGATTTGATTTGATCGGAACGTGCTAGTGGCAAATCTGATTGTCTTGGAGATGAGGGATTTTGATTGCATCTTGGGAATGGATGTATTGTCTAGCTATAAGGCTACTGTTGACTGTTTCCATGGTGTGGTGAGATTTCGCCCCGATTCGGGTGAGAAGTGGGATTTCTATGGCATGGATTCGAGGTCGAAGATTGCACCGGTGTCTGCCATGGAGATGTTTAACTTGTTATCGCTGGATAATGCTGGATTTATGATCTATGCGCTTGACATTTCCCAAGAATCATGATTGGAGTTGAGTGATGTCCCGATCGTCCGAGAGTTTCCCGACGTGTTTCCGGATGAGATTCCTGGATTCCCTCCGAGACGTGAGATCGACTTCAGTGTCGAGTTGGTGCCCGATACAACCCCGATTTCTAGAGCTCCGTATCGGTTGGCTCCAGCAGAGTTGAAGGAACTCAAGGAACAGTTGAGAGACCTTCTGGAGAAAGGCTTCATCAGACCGAGTATGTCGCCTTGGGGAGCTCCGATTCTCTTTGTGAAGAAGAAGGATGGATCTATGAGGATGTGCGTGGATTTCCGGCAGTTGAACAAAGTGACGGTGAAGAACAAGTATCCTTTGCCGAGGATTGATGACTTGTTCGATCAGTTGCAAGGATCGGTGGTATACTCGAAGATTGATTTGCACTCTGGCTATCACCAGTTGTGGATTAGAGACGCCGATGTGGCGAATACAGCTTTTCGGACGAGATATGGGCATTATGAGTTTCTTGTGATGACGTTTGGGTTGACGAATGCCCCAGCTGTCTTCATGGACTTGATGAATCGTGTCTTTATCGAGTACATCTATTGATTCATGATTGTCTTCATAGATGACATCTTGGTGTATTCGAAGAGTTTGAAAGAGCATAAAGAGCATCTGAGATTGGTGTTGCAAAGATTGAGAGACTCGCAGTTGTACGCCAAGTTCAGCAAGTGTGAATTTTGGCTTGATAGAATTACCTTTTTGGGTCATGTTATTTCAGCGCAAGGAATTTCGGTGGATCCGAGGAAGGTCGACGCAGTTCTTAACTGGGAGAGACCTAGGAATGTTTTCGAGATCCATAGTTTCTTGGGATTGGCTGGCTATTACCGACGTTTCATCGAGAAGTTCTCCTCGATAGCCAGGCCTATGACTCAGTTGACTCAGAAGGATATGAAGTTTGTTTGGACTGACGAGTGCGAGTCTAGTTTTCAGAAGTTGAAGGAGAAGTTGACTACTGCTCCTGTTTTGGCTCTACCGTCTGGATCTGGAGGATTTTTTGTATGCTCCGATGCATCTCTGAATGGATTGGGATGTGTTCTAATATAGAACAGGTACGTGATTGCGTATGCGTCTCGACAGTTGAAGCCTCACGAGACGAGGTACCCCGTCCATGATTTAGAATTGGCTGCGATTGTGTTTTCCTTGAAGATTTGGCGGCACTATCTGTATGGTGAAGAATTTGTGGTGTACACCGATCACAAGAGCTTGAAGTACATCTTCACGCAGTCAGATTTGAATATGAGGCAACGTCGTTGGATGGAGTTGCTCAAGGATTTTAACTGTGAGATTCAGTATCAGCCTGGGCGAATGAACTTAGTAGCCGATGCTTTGAGTAGGAAAGCCCATCCTGATATGTTAGCATCTTTGAGTGTCTCGAGAGTCTACGAGCAGTTGAGTACTTCTGGTTGGAGATTTCAGCGGGTGATCAGTACTTCTTGGTTTCTTCGATTCGGGTTGAACCACAGATTGTGAGTGACATTAGGGAAGCGCAGAGGACTGATCCCTATATTCATGAGTTGGGGATTAAAGCCCGAAGTGGTCAGTCTGATGATTTTTCTGTTGCTTCTGATGGGTGTCTGAGATTTCGAGGGAGATTGGTGGTTCCGAACCTAGTCGACTTGAAAGAAACTATCATGAATGAAGCGCATTGTAGTCGGTATAGTGTGCATCTGTGCGAGAGGAAGATGTACCATGCCTTAAAGTCTCACTACTGGTGGGCAAGTATGAAGAGCGACATTTCTGGTTTTGTTGCTAAGTGTTTGAATTTCCAGCAGGTCAAGACGAATAGGATGAGACCTGGTGGATTGTTACAGAGTTTAGAGGTACCCCAATGGAATTGGGAGCACATCGCTATGGATTTTGTGACTCATTTACCTCGATCGAGTAGGGGATGCGATGCGATTTGGGTGGTGATTGATAGACTTTCGAAGTCAGCCCATTTCATTTCCTATGATGTGAGGTGTTCGATGAAGAAAATGGCGAAGTTGTATGCGACCATGTGGTTAGATTGCATGGAGTGCCTGTTTCGATAGTGTCCGATAGAGATCCAAGATTCACATCTCGATTTTGGAAGAGTGCAGCACATGAAAGATCAGATTGATTTGATTCAGAGTAGGATGAAGGCTGCACAAGATAGATTTACCAGCTATGCTAATCGAAGACGTCGATCGTTAGAGTTTGAGGTTGGCGATCGTGTGTTTCTTAATATTTCTCCTTTCAAGAGTGTTATGAGATTCAGATTTAAGGGAAAATTGGCTCCTAGATTCGTTGGTCCTTTTGAGATTGTTGAGCGGATTGGACAGTTGGCCTATAGATTGAGGCTGTCTGATGAGTTAGCAGCGATACATGATGTTTTTCATGTGTCAATGTTGAGGAAATATGAGCCAGATCCTTCCCATGTTTTGAGAACCGACGAAGTTGAGCTGGATTCTGCCTTGAGTTATGTTGAATATCCAGTGCAGATTCTGGATAGGAAGGAGAAACAGTTGAGGAACAAGATAATTCCGTTGGTGATGGTCCAATGGAGCAAGCATGGCCGAGAAGAAGCAACCTGGGAGGTTGAGGAGAAGATGAGACAAGACTGGCCTAATCTATTTGAGCAATGATAGTGAGAATTCTAGGTAAATTCTAAGCTTTGATTCGAGTTGATCAGTTGTTTGTGTGTTGCTTGAAATGTTTGGTTTGAATTCTTCCCTGTTGTGCCTTTGATTTCGAGGACGAAATCTCTTAAGATGGGAAGAATGTGAGGATTGAGGAATTCGAATAGTGATTAATCAGTTTTGCTTAGGATTAGTCACGAGATTTTGGGGATTTTGAATTTCAGATTTTGAGGAATTGGAGTTCAGCAGTTGAATTTTTGCTAGCGGGAAATGATCCCAGTAGTGTTTCAGCAGTATGGTTTATCGCTGGGAAAAGTAAAGCCAGCAACGTTTTTATGCGAAGGCTTGCGGGCAATTCTGATTAATCAGTTTTGCTTAGGATTAGTCACGAGATTTTGGGGATTTTGAATTTCAGATTTTGAGGAATTGGAGTTCAGCAGTTGAATTTTTGCTAGCGGGAAATGATCCCAGTAGTGTTTCAGCAGTATGGTTTATCGCTGGGAAAAGTAAAGCCAGCAACGTTTTTATGCGAAGGCTTGCGGGCAATTCAGCTGTTGGTATTTCAGTAGTGGTGTGATCAGTTGTGAGCTATTACGTGATGAAGTCAGCAGTGAGTTGCATGAGCATTCAGCTGGAGAGGAATTTGTTGGCAGTTGTTGCGCGGGCGTGAGATTGAAGGAGATGACGCCACGTGTTGGTCAACCCTGAGGAGTTGACTGCTTATGTTCTAGCGCTAATCAGCCGTTGCCTTTGCAAGGGAGTTGATTCAGTAGAGTGATCAGCTGTTGGTTTGAGTGACCAGCTACTGGTAGTGAGGCGACGTCGTTTTACCTTTGTTAGCGGGTAACGAAACTACGTCGTTTGGATAAGTTGGAACGACAGCGTTTTGGGTGTAACGCTTTGTGTCAGCTGTTGGTTGTGTTGGTCATCAGCCGTTGACAGCGATGGTGACGTGTTCCTCTACGATGTCGTTTGAGTTAGCTAGCGTGTTCAGCTGTTGGTAGTTGGGAGAGGGAGATCTGCTGGCAGCTGAGGAAGTGATGCTATGTCGTTTTGATTAGCTGGTACGGCGTCGTTTTGATGTCTCCCTGTGTAGTGCAACGTCTGATTGTATCAAATGATTCGATTGAAGGGAAACGTTGGTTTCAGTTGTAAGATTTCTACTGTAGCTTTACTTGAACAGCAGCTGTTGTATGGAGATTTATATGCAAGTGTTGAGCGACACTTAGATTTTTTTTCCACCCGATATTTCTTATCTTCATCTTCGAAACCCTCGATAGCTACTATTCACCCGAACATTTCTTTCCTCGATTTCTGTCGATTCCAGCCATTGTTTTGAATGAGATTGGTGGCGCTGGATTCTCCTTGAGTTGCTCTTTCGATTGATACTTGCTAGGAGGCCTGACTTGGCATTGGAGAGAAGCGCGAAGAATCTGTTTGTTCGAAGATTTTTGTGAGATCTGAACCGTGTGTTCTTTGGTTCTTCTGGAAGCTGGAATTTAAGGCGCAGGATAGCTTCTGCGAGATTGAGGAGGTCAGGAGAAAGCTGGTTTTCTTAGGCTGAGTTCTGCCGTGCCTTTGAGAATCTGTGGAGGTAGATTGAAGCTGTGAGGTACGAATTGAGCAGCTCTAACAGCTTTGAGCGTGGACATGGTTATATTTCGTGTTATGAATTCTGTGTTGAATTGATGGCTGAATTACGTGATCAGATATTACCTGATTTGGTTATTGATGTTCTGTTTTCACGTATTGTTATTGTATGCATTTAGATTTGATTATTGAATGGCATTCATGCATACATCTTAAGCCAGATTGATTGATTTGATGTCCCGATTGAGAGCCACGTTGTGACTGGCCGACAGATGTGTCGTGCCTGAAAAGTCCAACGCTATCATCGGAGTGATGACTGCCGGATTCGAGTGTCAACCACCGAGCTGTGATGGGCTGACGGGCCCTGAAGATCGCGGACCGATGATTTCCCCGGTTGATATACTGTGTGGGTATAGAGGCTCGACTTGAGATGAATTGCCAGTTGATACACTGGTCTTGATTATCGATTCTTTGATAGCCTCATGCATTTCATAGCATTGATTTATAGCATGTTGCATGATTTTCTGTTTTGATGGCTCTTCGTACTGAGGCTTGACCTCGTATTTCTTTTCCTGCTTTTGTGTCTTTTGGGTCTGTGTTACCCATTTGCAGGATCTACAGGTAACCAAGCTGGACCGAGTGGAGCGCCAGCTGGTCGATCCCCATTCCCTTGAGTCCCAGTTATATATTGTATTATGTATTGAACCAGGGGATGCCCTGTATTTACGTATATGGGGATCTGTATCTGATTTGAGATTTTATATTACCTGTTTTGTTTGAGTTTGATTTAACTCGTATTTTGATTATTGATATTTTGGAATGACGATTTGAGTTCAGGCCCAAATTATTTCAAAATTTTTAAGCCCGATTTTACGCTTCCGTGTTTATGTATTTGTTTGTGCGTTAATTTTGAGTGATTAGCACGGGGCCTGATACTTTTTATATAAATATATAGTTGGGACACTCTATCAATCCCTCGGGGAACCGCTAGCCGACGCACCTCCTGGGCCAGCTGATGAACCCGTGAAACCTGAATGACACACAAACAACCAAACAGCCCTGGAGGGACAGGGGTCAAACCCCAGTACGGAGAGCAACATAAACAGCAAATAGACAGCAAGACATATAATATGAAATGCATGATGACAGGAGGAACAAAGGAATAACTCAACAACTGGGATCAAACGGATATGATCCATGGAGCTCAACGAAACAGAAAACCAGCTGCGATCAACAAAGCTCCACGGGATATTTGAGAGCGTGGTAGCTATCCACTCGTCTCAACACACAATACCAGGAGCAATAATAGAAAATATCAACCCGCTGGTGCCCACAAGCTCATGAGAACGTGGTACCTATCCAGTCATCACATAGCGGCAACAACCAGAACAGTAGGGAGAAGAGGAGCACGGTAGTTAGTCGATCGTCCTCAAGAAAACCCAACCGAGAGCTTCCTGGCATTGACGGATCAACAACAGCACAACGACTAACAAAGGGTATGAGCTCAATTGAAAATACAGGTATGCAATGATAACAGCTTGCGATAAAGAGCACGGAAAAGCAAGCAATAGCAGGACACAATAAACATACTCACTGCTCAGCATATCAGCACGCATACAATTACATCTATGACTATCTCAAAGCTGTAAAATAAGCTCACATCTGCATCTTACGCAGATTTTGGCAAAATACCTCAGAACAACTTACAGTAGAACACACTTCCTAGCTCCGCTCAAGTCTCTGCCAAGAAATCAAGGAAAAAACCACAAGAAAGGTTCTAATCTGCCAAGATATCTAAGAAAGTCAGCTCAGCTCAGTTTACATGGCTCACGGCCTAAAGTTTCGTAGCTTAGAACAACTACGACTAGCTAACAGAGCACTAACCAGCTCAAAGATAAACGCTAGGAATAGAAACTAACTCTAGTATAACACGGTTACCTAAACTAGAGCTCAAATATGTTGGAAATCACGAAACCCAGTTCACGCAGCTCCTAAAAAATTATCTCGGTCCGGATTCCTACCGACTTTAAACTGGTACAAGAACATAGACCTCAAAGAGAGGTTTCCAATCGAGGTACCCTCACTCATATATGACCAGCCAAACTCCGGGAATCGGAAGAAGAAGATATCGGGTGAACATTAACCACTAGGGTTTGAAGATAATAGGTGATGGGGTACTTGGGAGTGGATAAGATACATGTGTTGTAAAATAACTAAGTGTTGATCAACACTTATATACATGGTCCCCAATTATAGCTACAGTAAAAGTCAAACCAGCTCAGACCACTTCACTGTAGCAGCTCAAGTAGGCAGACGCCAAAACTAGATCGTAGACCTTAGACCAGCTCGGAGCATCCAGCACATCTCTAAGCTGGATCCAGCTCGCACAACACAGGAAAAACCAAAGCTGCTCACCTCTAAGCTGGTGTCACCAAAACAGCTCGCGACGAAACCCAGACCAGCACAACAAAGCAGTCCAGCTCAGAGCTATCCTCACAAACCAGCTCGCACCTTATCTTATCTAAAACAAACCCGAAGGTTACCAACAATATATACCAATTTTCCTAAGCTGATCGCTAAACAGTTCACGAGATACAATCCAGCTCAGCACTCAACTTGTTATCCAGCTCGGAACTAATCTGCCCAACCAGCTCACACCAAAACCTGGTCTTGGTTTAACTTCAAAACTCACCAGTAGACCCATAAGTTGGAACCAGATCACACTGGACCTGTTCACAATACATCAATACAACTTAGCTCTACTCAAAACGATATACCGTGAAGTACACAAAACCAGCTTACAGAAACCTTAGGCCAGCTAAGCACAAATCCTTGCACCAGCACGCGTCTAAGCTAGTCCCTTCACCAGTAGCTTACCAAGCTGAATATCTCCATTGGTTAACCATTATCCGATCTGGTTAACTTGTAATTACCATCTAATAATTACAGTTCTCACATTATATGAGCTTACTCTGTAACAGATTAATCCTCATACACACACTTTCACTCACACAATACGAGAGATGAGCTTAAATAGATTAGATGAGTGAAACAAAAATATACAAAGTTGTCTTGGCACGAAGAAGTTAAACTTAGTGTTTGTAGTCTTCGCAGAGAGATATTAAACATCTGCAGCTCGTAGTCTAGGAGTCTCAGTTTGGGCAGTGTGATAAGTCCCAGTTGAGGTGGGTTTGTACAAGTGATTGTATAAATCAAAGTCTTCTAGTTTGGAAGAAGGGAAGACGTAGAAGCGGTGGCTTTGAATTTCCATAAACAAATCTGTTGAGTACTCTGTTTACTGTTTTTGCTCTGAACTGTTCTGACCTTAATCCGAAATCTGAACTGATCTGAACAATTCTGCTCTGAACTGATATGTTATGATTTCATCTGACCTATCCACTGCTTTGATCTAAACTATTCTACTCTATTCTGTTCAGTTATGATCTGTTCACTTTTCTCTGAACTGTTCTTTCTTATATCAGCTGTACTTGTTCTCATCTGAACTGCTCTAGCTCTGAATTGTTTTCTGCCTTAATCTGATCTGTTTAACTAATCTGCTATTCTTCTAAACCGAGCTCAGTTCTTCATTTACACTGTTTGTTCCATCGACAACTCTAATTTGTTCTGATCTGCATCCAGCAAGATCTGTGCACTCAAGTAAACATATTACAAACATAATAACATGTTTTGTGTTCATTAAAATTAAGATCTGATCTGTTTCCAGATCCAACACTCACCTGATATGTACATATGTCGTGCTAAAGTTGAAAACAAATAATTAAAAATATTTTATCCATGAAGCATTACCCTTTTTTTTGTCACGTATGTAATTTAATCCGTCTATAATTTTGTCCTCTGTATATGTTGTCACATTAGTTTTAGCACCATATCTTCAACTTTGGTGATTTCTGTCCTCTATTTTGGAATTTCATATATTTACATCTTATTCTAATATATCACTATACATCAAAAGGATGCATTGACGTCATATAGAAAAATAACAAATTTCCAAAACAATTGAAGATAATAAACCTGAAATTTTTCAACGTACATGACAAATCATAAATAGACAAACATACAAATCACATTTACAATTTCCCCAAGCTTAATATATGATACTTTCACGCAACAATTCAACTTTCTATTTTCAAAAAGAAAAGTACAAATCAAATATACAAGTAGTTGAAAGCTCAAAAATGCTACCTGTATGTTATATATGTGGTGTACCAAAAAATAAGAGACCGACACCTCAAATCTTCATGTCAGCACAAGTTCAGATATATTGGCTAGTACTCCAAGTGACTCTAATGGCATCCTTGCATGTGAGTGTCGGCATTGGTATCTTAAATCGACTTCTCTTGTCATCGGCAATGACTCCAATAATTGAATAGAAACTGAGTTTAAGGTCAAAGTATTAGGGAAATAAGAAGCTTCCTCTACTAACTAGCCATTTGAATTTCAAAAATTGTAAGAAGTAAGGGAGGTTTTGGTTTTCTCACAGATGCTAGATTAATTATACATATCATTAGAAATATAGGACCACCTAATAAGTACATGGATAAGTAATAATTAATCTTCTTTCAACAACTAACTAGCCCATCTGATGTAGCCAAATAGTTCAGCCGACGAGCTGTCACCACGTCGAGGACCTCGGGAACGTCGGGCGTCGGGGATTGGAGAGTGTGTGCGTGTTCTGCAACCAACGAACACTTGTCAAAGGGCGCCGGAGATGTGTCCGGCGAAGCCCCTCCGATGCTTAAGTCAGCCGTGCACGAGAGTAAAATGAGAGCAATATAAGCTGTGTGCGAGAGAGTGCAATAATGAGTGAATGAATCTGAAAGAGCAAACCTGGGGGTATTTATAGAGGGGCTAGGCAGATGAATCGGTTTGCTTGCACGTTCTGTCACGACGTGGGTGAGGTCGTGCGCACGTTTCCCGCATAATTCGGCCCACGTTCTCCGCCTTTTGTGGAAGTGCTTTAACACCTCGGGTTGGGGTCCTCGAGAGAGGCCCCGAACTCAGGTAGTCTTCTCAGGTCATAAGATTTTCTTCATAACGAAGGAGCTCGGGCGATTCTCGAGCGTGTGGCCGGGCCTCGATTAAAATCCCGATCTCCGAGCTCTATGCGCGTATCCCGAGCTCCGAGCTCTATGCGCGCCTCTTGATTGCTTTCGCCCTTGACGATGTAGGTAGGGTCGATACTTAGCCCTCGGGTCCCGAGCTACTAATGGGGGGCATCAGGAGTATCCCCCGCCGCTAGTCCTAGACGAAGAATTGAAGTATAGGAGGAAGTATACTTGTCGTCGGGACCCGAGGTAAAACCCACAAAATTTGAAGAAAAACACGATCCTCGCGATGCTATTCCACGACCGTCGATAAGGAAAGACGTGTACGACGAGATTGAGGTCGGGTTGTGTTTTCATGAGAAAACCACGATCCGTGTGAGAACGTCTCCCAGCCGTTGATAAGATCTCCGCGAACGGTGGAGATTAAAGTAGACTGGCACCCGAGTAGGATAGGTCTGACGTCCGATACGACCGTTGAGCTTCCCGAGATGATCTTAGCCGTTGAGGGAGGTGAGATCGGACGGTCAAGATCAGCTCCCCAATTTGTATAAATATGCGATCTTACCAATTCATTTCTCACTTTCCACTTTCCCAGCATTGTTACTCTGCCTAAATTTCCTCTCACTCCCAAGTTGCCTCGTCGCTTCCCGACCTCCAACTTTCTTTGTAAGTTCTAGCTATCTTTACATGATGTCTTCCCCTTCTAACACCCCTGTAAGTAGTGCTGCCGCCTCGATAGATAGCGAATCTCCTATTAGCCAGGCGGGGGAACCATGGCTTCCCGAGCCAGAGGAACTCCCGACCACCCCTTGGTACGAGGAGAAAGCCTCTACCCTAAGGTTATCTGATATACCCATCATGGAAAAGGGGGGGACGATGGATAAATTTGAGGTGGTTATTCCCCATCCCGACGAGAGGGCTCACCGTCCCCCACCGGGGTTTCACACCTTTTATATGAACCAGATTGAGATGGGCCTCCGGTTTCCGATCCCGAGGTTCATTGCCGCCTTCTGCCGCCACATCCAATTAAGCCCGAGCCAGCTAGCCCCGAACTCATATAGTTTTTTGCTGGCTCTGGCTGTCCTCCTCAGTTACCACGAGCTCCCTCTCATCCCCTACGTCCTCATGCAATTAGTTCAAATTAAGAGGCTAGGACCGGGGAAATTCTACCTCTCCCACAAGGGGGATCACACTTTTATTAAAGGGAACCCGAGCTCCCACAAGGGGTGGATGAGCAGGTTCTTCTACGTCAAGTGCGATGTGATGAGGGACCCGTGGAGGTGCGAAATGCACTGGAGGGATAGCGCGGTCACCCTTGTTCCCCGAACACCCGACCGAGCCCCGAGCCTGACCCCCTTCCTCGAGGCCATGCACGGTAAGAGCTATAATGCTCCCGAGCTGATAAGAGAAGATCTGCTATGCTTCTACAAGTTTAGCAGGAAGGTGGTCGAGCTTATTGGGGACCTCGGTATAATTGTATCCTGCCTTAGTCATGTTTTTATCTTTCCTTTGTGCTTCGCCCGAACTAATCTTTGCCTTTTTCCTTCTTTGCAGACGAGCGAATGGGTAAGGCGGAGTTGCTAAGGGCCATGCAGGAGGCGGCCGCTGCGCCCCCCAAGAAATCAACCAAGAGGAAGGCCCCTTCCATGGTTGAGAAGGAGGCTCGGGGGGAGAAGAGGAAGAAAGCAAGCGCCTCGACCTTGGGGGCCCGCACTGAGGAGGCTTCCAAGCCAAAACAGGCGCCGACGCCCCCGACGCCTTCACCCGAGGAGCCTCTCGACGTGCCTCCCGTCTCTGTGATCGCTGGGGCTTCATCCTCGGGGAAAGGGCCCGAGCGACCCCTCCCTTTTGACCCCTCAAAAGATTCGCTGGTGGAGTCTCCGTCTGCGATCGTGGCCACCGGGTACATTTGTAATATGGCCCCGGATCGAGATCGCAGGCCTTTGAGGAAGGCTCGCAATGCGGATGTAGTGGGTCATTTCTCGACCAATCTGGCCGCGGTATGTTCTTCATATCCCGAGCTCTGAACACTCCTCTCTTTCTAAGGCTCTTAATAGTACTCTCTTATTCCTACACAGGCTGTGGCTTGGGGGGGCGAACTGGTGAAGCGCCTCACCCAGACTTATCAAAAGTTGAACGCCTCCCGTGAGCAGTTCGATCGAGCCATGGGCCAACATGCCAAGATGCTATCACGTCTCGAGGAGTTGGAGGCCCATAGAGCTCGGGAAAAGGGGGAAGCGAAGGCCCAGAGGGAGGCACTAGAGGCCCAGCTAGCGGCTGAGAAGGAGGCGCGCGAGGCCGAGAAGGCAGCTCGAGCGTTGGTGGAGGCTGAGCTCGAGGAGGTTAAGGCTCGGGAGGGCCAAGAAGCTGAGCGCTTGAAGGTCGAAGCCAGGGAGTAGTTTTTGAAGTCCCCTGAGTTCGACAATCTTCTGGGGAAAAAAGCCGGGGGCTACTTCAAAAATGGCTTCCGTGGTTTCTTGGCCCAATGGCGTGCCAACGGCTATTCTGAGGAAGAACATCCAGCCTCCTTCCTCGATGTGCAGCAGGCCATACTCGAGATGGCCGATGAAGAGGAGGAGGAGGAGGAAGAAGAGGAAGAGGAAGGAGATGGTACTGATGCCACTCCCCCGAGCTCCCCCCCCATCTTAGTTTTTCTTCCTATTTGTACTTCGTGTTTTACTGATGTTTAAATGAAATGTTACTTTTCCTGAACTCTTTTTCCTCGTACTCTATCGTGGAGCGTGAGGCGGGTTATCCCTTTGCCAGTGCGGGACTGGGCTTATGTGCCCGAGCTGGTCGGGCTTATGTGCTCAGCTCGAGTCGTCACCCGAGGAGCTCGATAATTGACACCATGAGTTGAGAGGAAACATCTTTTATTCCATAGAGTAATTATTACAGATAGTAGCCGAGCAAAAGATAGTTACAAGTAGAAAAGGGAAAACCTAGGCATAATACTTCCGAAGATGAATAACATTCCACGGCCGACGTCCTTGCTTCCCATGCGCATCCTCCAAATAATATGCGGCGATTCCCGCTTTCCCGACCACCTTGTATGGCCCTTCATACTTCGGATCTAGTTTCCCCCTGTCACCTTGATATTGTATCTTCCTCCAGACGAGGTCTCCCAGCTCATATTTCCGAGGTCGGACTTTCTTGTTGTAGGACTGCTCCATTCTTCTCTGATAAGCTGATAAGCGCACTGCTGTTCGGGCTCTCTTTTCCTCTAGAAAGTTCAACTCGAGGCCCCTTATCTCATCATTATCCTTGCCATACTCTACGACCCGAAGACTATCTTGCCCAATCTCGACGGGTAGCAACGCCTCCGTGCCATATACCATGGAGAAAGGTGTCTCACCTGTAGCAGCTCGGGTGGTTGTTCGATAAGCCCAGAGAACACTAGGCAGTTCATCCGCCCATCTTCCCCGAGCAGATTCCAATCGCGCCTTAAGAGCTTGCACGATGGTTCGGTTCGTGACCTCGACCTGTCCATTGCTTTGAGGGTAGGCCACCGAGGTGAAGACTTGCTCGATTTTCAATTCCTGACACCACGCCCGAACTTTAGCTCCGCAGAATTGTCTTCCATTATCAGAGATAAGTCACCGAGGTATCCCAAAACGGCAGACGATGTTTTTCCATAGAAAATTCAACACCTCGGCCTCAGATATCTTTTCCAAGGGCTCGGCCTCGACCCATTTAGAGAAGTAGTCCACAGCAACCAACAAGAATTTCCTCTGTCCTCCGGCTGGTGGGAAAGGTCCCACAATATCCATGCCCCATTGATCAAACGGGATGAAGAGGCTCGTCGGGCCCCATGCACTTTAGCAGAGGTCGGGAAAAAGACCTCTTGTATAACTTGTCGTTCAAAATAACAAAGTGTAAGGCTTGGCGCTTAAGTTCCCGAGCTCGCTGTGGGTTGTCAGGTACTATCTTTCGTAAGAGGTATTCCAAGATATCATGTCGCCAATCCGAGGTAAGCATTCTCCCCTGATTTTTCTCGACCTGATAGACTTGCGATAGCAACTCCTTTCCTTGTACTTCCTTACCCGAGGATGGAGCAAGGGAGCTAGCCATCTTTGCGAGTTTGTCTGCTTTTTAATTGTTTTCCAGGGTACTTGCTCCAGAATCACCTCGGAAAAAGCCTCTGTCAGTTTATTCAGTGCCTCCGCATACTTCACCATCTTTTAATTATTGATATCAAACTTCCCATTGCTTTGTTGAATTACCAACTGAGAGTCAGAATAAAGAAGGACCCGAGCTATTCCCATGTTTTTTTCAGCTCGGAGTCCGATGAGCAAGGCCTCGTACTCAGCTTCATTGTTGGAGGCTTTGAAATAAAGAGTAATCGCCAAGATTGTTTCCTCTCCCCAGGGGGATATCATAACTACCCCGACGCCGCTTCCCGAGGAGCAAGAAGACCCGTCGACATACACTTTCCACCTCTCCTCTTGCTCGAGGTGTACTGTTTCCGCAAAGAAATCTGCTAAGGCCTGCGCTTTGATGGATGCCCAAGGTTTAAACTGAATATCATACTCACTGAGTTCGGTGACCCATTTAACAAGCCTTCCAGAAGCATCGGGGTGAGAGACAATTTGCCCGAGCGCGCTGTTAGTAAGCACTGTGATTGGGTGAGAGAGGAAATACGGCCTGAGGCGTCGAGCTGTAATAACCAAGGCCAGAGCCAACTTCTCCTGAGTAGTATAATTCAGCTCAGCGCCTTTCAAAGCATGGCTCACGAAATACACAGGTTGGTGTGCCTGTCCTTCCTCCAGAACTAATACCGAACTTGCTGCTTGTGGAGTAACGGCGAGATAAATAAATAATGGCTCCCCGAGCTCGGGCTTATTTAGAACGGGCAAGCCTTTCAGATATTCTTTCAACTCCTGAAACGCCTTTTCGCTATGTTCACTCCACTCGAACTGCTTAGCTCGGCGAAGTATCTTGAAGAAAGGAAGGCTTCGGTCAGCCGACCTCGAAATAAATCGGGAGAGAACAGCAATTCTCCCTATCAACCTCTGAACCTCCTGAACATTCCGGGGCGAACACATAGAAGCGAGAGCTCGCACCTTCTCGGGATTAGCTTCAATTCCCCGACGAGTCACCATATAGCCCAGGAATTTCCCTGTCCGAGCTCCAAATAAGCATTTACTCGGGTTAAGCTTGATTTGATAATTCCGCAGAGTGCGGAAAGTCTCCTCGACGTCAGAAATAAAGCACGCTTCTTCCCGAGATTTAATCAAAATATCGTCGACGTAAACATCGAAGTTTCTCCCGATCTGCTCTTTGAACACCTTATCCATCAGTCGTTGGTATGTTGCCCCTGCATTCTTAAGCCCAAAGGGCATAACCACATAGCAGAACGTTCCATCTGCCTTAATAAAACTGACCTTTCGCTGATCCTCCTCGGCCAGTGGTATCTGATGATAACCCTGATAAGCATCCAGGAAGCTGAGCAACTCGTGACCCGAGGTGGAATCGACAAGTTGATATATCCTCGGGAGAGGATAACAATCCTTGGGACAAGCTTTGTTTAGGTCTCGAAAATCTACACACATCCTCCATTTCCCTGTGGCTTTCGGTACGAGAACGACGTTGGACAACCAAGTTGGGAAATGTACCTCTTTGACATGGTCCGCTTGCAATAGGTCCTCGACCTGACTCCTGATCACTGCGTCTTTCTCGGACCCGAAGTGCCTCCTCTTCTGAATAACAGGTCGAGAACCCGAGGAGACATCAACCTATGTTCCATCACCTCACGCTTTACCCCCTTCAGATCAGACGGGGACCAAGCGAATATATCTCTGTTTCTATCCAGACACTGAACCAACTGCCCCCGCACCTCCTTGGGGAGAGATTTAGCAATTTTAACCATACCAGAAGGAGGGACGAGGACCACCTCTTCCTCCTCATCTTCCGTGGTCAACTGAAGATCTTCCCCGACCAAGTTTACATCTCTGTCTTCCCGAGCCCTAGGATAGTCCTGAGCTTGAGACTTAGCCACCTTTTGTTCCACTCTTACCTCCTCTACATAACATTTTCTTGCCACATTGCGATCCCTGAGGACCTCCCCCACAGAATCTCCTACCGGAAACTTAATCTTTTGGTGCAAAGCCGAGGCCACTGCCGAGAACGCAGCCATGGCCGGCCTTCCAAGAATGACGTTATATGAAGAAGGCGCATCCACCACAGTAAATTCCACTACCTTCGTCTTCCTACACTCGTCCGACCCGAGCGACATAGGTAGTTGAACAGCCCCCACGGGCTGTAAATAATCTCCAGTGAATCCATACAAAGGCGTGTTCACAGGTTCCATGCGATACTCCCCGAGATCCATCTGGTCCACGGCACTCTTAAAGAACACGTTGACCGAACTCCCTGAATCCACGAAGATACGGGCCACTTCATAATTGGCAATCATAGCCCTGATAACCAACGCATCTGTAATGCACAGAATCATTAAGAAGAGGATTAGTGGAGTAATTTTTACACTTACGAATTCGATTAAGCTTAATTATGATCTCGGATTTCTTCTGGAAGTGTTGGATGAGTCAAGAACTGGGTATCGTTAAAATATGCTAAGTGTGAGAACCAGACGAAGTAACCAATTGAAGCGATTTGATAAAATCAGCAGCAGGTTACTGTAGCTCGCGACTGGTGGAATTTTGAAATTCAGTTGAGGCGTGAAGCGTTATTTGTTTGGTTACAGCTGGAAACAGACGCGCGAATAGAAGAGTTAATGCTAGCGCGCCACGTGTTGGTTACTGTTACGCACAAGGAATCAGTAGCAAGAGTTTCTCACGCATCTGCTGGTTTATGTACCTGCTGGTTTTGATGTATACCTGCTGGTTGATAATGTATCGGCTGGATGATGCTGACGTAGGTGCGACGTCGTCATTTTGGTAATAAACACAAACCAGTCGAGGTGAAAATGGGTCCAGCTGAGACATGAATGCGACATCGTTTTGACTTATGACTATGAGACTTGATGCGATGTCGTTTAGCAACCAGGCGAGGAATTGGAAATCAGTCGATAGATTGTTGTACCTGCTGGTATCCAGTC
>KV002077.1:175230-186985 GCA_001598015.1 Dorcoceras hygrometricum | reverse complement strand
TATATATATATATGAACCGGAAAGTGTTTAGAGGTGAGTGAATAAATTTTTATAAGTTTCTTCTTAATATCGATCTGATCTGATTGCTTAAACAAAAAAAAATTATGCGGAAAATGTTTTATCAATCGATGAACTAAAATACGATAAATAAAGAGATAAGGAACATTAATTTGTTTTTGGAATTCGAAGTAATGTTCTACATCTCATCTTCTTTCAAATTGGAAGACTTTCAACTAGAAAACCTTTGTTAAGATAAAATTTATTAGTTTGGGTGATAACAAAATAAGACTAAGAACTGACCTTAAGCTTTCGTAGAAGATTTCAGATTTCGTGACGTCATCCAAGTGTATTGAGGATTTCAGACTTCGTGACGTCATACAAGTGGATTGAAGATTTCTAAGTTTCGAAGAGTTCTAAGTCAAGCGTTGACATCTGAGTTGACCTTTCGGGAAGTATTCAGAACTGAGCAGAGTCAAGTATTCAGAGAGTCAGTCTTTGTTGTCAGGTTGATGCTTTCGAATCAGATTTGGTTATTTGAATCAGTTCAGATATCGGGAACAGTTATTCAGACTTGATTCAGAAGCTATAGTGAGAGATCTGTTGTTAGAGCAAAGTTTATTCAGACTTGAGTAACAGATTGTGGTATATTGTTTCAGTTTCGAGTATTGTAGTTGTGAACAGTATCTATTCAGTTACCTCATATCTCAGTAATTCAGAAGTGAATGTATTCAGTTCTTGAGTAAAGTTGCTTCGACATCAGATGTGGTTAATCCAGATTTTGGGTTATATGAGTAACGGAACTTTCAGATATCGAGACAGTATCAGTTGTTGCAAATACTCAGTTAACTCTTTGTATTCCGTTGTGACAGCTACGGATACACAATCAGCGATGAGATAACCATTTACTTCAAAGGAGAAAGAACTATTTTAACGGAAAGAGCTTTCAGGCGTAAGGAACGAACAGCTCAAACGCTATCATATGTTTAAATTGGAAATAATCAATGATCACGATTGAATCGTACAAATTCCTGGAATTAAGGAGACAATGTCAGAGCTATTTTGGGTAATAGTACACAGTACACAGAGGACTTTATACGATGTTTACCCAAATATGGTTATACGACAATTCAGCCCTGACAAAGCGCAATTTACCTTCAGTGGAGCAGTGTATGCGGTTGTACGATACGATGAAGATATGCAGAGGAAATATTTCTGACCGTTGAGATTAAAGAGTATAAATAGCTGGAGTTTCAAATGAAGAAGCTCCCCGTCCATGTTTCTCTGTTGATTCTCCGTCTTCATCACTCTTGAGCCTTCTTGCTTTCCTACGCTATCACTCACGAAAAAATCTCTCAGATTTTCACTGGACATTCCATTGCAAAAATATCCTAAGTCCAGTGTACAAAACTCGAAGAACATTCAGTTCAGATTCATAGAGTTAATCTTCGAGTTATCTTCTGGTTTATATTTGTAAACAGTTCTTGTTGATAAAAGAACCAGAAGATTTACAACACTCAATAGTTGTGTATTCCATTGTATAATCTTTTTGAGTCTGTAACAAACGTGCTACGTAAAGCCGTTTGAGTAAAATCAAAGTGTTTGTACTCAACAGCTGCGTCTGCGTGTATTTGGAGATTGCTAGGAGTTCACTTGGAGCATGGCTCAGTGACTGGGTGTTTACAGTGTCTGTACTCATCAAAGCCTTCTAGTGGAACCTTCCTGAAAAGGAAGAAGGGGAGACGTAGGATTTGATAGCCGAACTTCCATAAACAAATCTCTTGACCTTGCACTTTTACTTATTGCATTTATTTTCAGTTTACACTGTTCACTGGTTAATCGACTTTTTTCGCATATTTATTGTTAGTCGAGAGATCAGCATTTTGACTGGTTTGTTGTTTGTGCTTTATATATTTCAATATGTCTACCTCTCACAACAAGATTCCTATGTTTTCTAAGGAGGACTATGATGACTGGAAGATCAGAATGCAAGCGCACTTAGCTGCTCAAGACGATGATATGTGGTCAGTCATCACTGGTCCAATGAAAATAATGAAAGTCAACACAGCTATTGCTATATCTGAAGGTGCACCAGAATATGTTGAAAAGAAAAGATATGAGTACACCAATGAAGATAAGAAGAAGGCGAATCTGGACAATGTGGCCAGGGATATTCTATACAAGACGCTGGATAAAAATATGTTCAGCAAAATCAAAACCTGTGCCACAGCGAAGGAAATCTGAGAGAAGCTAACTCAAATTTGCGAAGGCAACGACAAAACCAAGGAGAACAAACTTACTGTTGCTCAGCAGAAATATGAGTCAATGAAGATGAAAGATGGAGAAACCATGGCGGAGTTCGATGAGCGATTTAGTGCTGTGGTGATAGAGCTTACCAGTTTGGGCAAAGAATACAACAACCGTGAGTTGGCGTTGAAGGTGATGAGAGCGTTGCCCAGAGAGTGGGATGTTAAGACCATGTCCATGCGTGAATCCAAAGATCTGAACAAGCTGGAATTGCATGACCTCTTTGCAAATCTTAAAGCCTATGAGTTTGAGTTAGAAACAAGATCTGAACTGGACCCTCAACATCTCAACCGACCAAAGCATTAGCGGCAACAACATCTGAATAGTGCTCTCAGAGCAAATCAGCTGAACAACTCAGCAACGACTCCATGTCCCTATTCGTCAAGAAGTTTGGGAAATTCATGAGAAAATTCTATAACCCTTCTTTCTCTTATAATAATGCACATAAATCTGTTAATGTTACCACTAACCGGAATTGTTTTAACTGTGGTCGTCCAGGGTACTTTGCTGCTGATTGCAACAGGCCCAAGAAAGAGGACAGATTCAAGAGGGATGAGAAGAAAGATGATAGATCCAAGGAAAGATCAAAAGATAGAAGGATGAGGACAAGAGCTGATAAGAGGCCCAGCCGAAAGAACGATCACAAAGTACTAGTTGCTGAGGAGAGCAACAAGAACTGGGCTGATACCGATACAGATTCCTCATCAAGCAGCTCTTCATACAGCGATAGTGAACAGGAGGAAGTTCACTGTCTCATGGCTAATCAGACTTCAGAAGATGAGGTATTCGATTTTTCAAATACTGGATTTACACGAGAGGACCTTGTCAGTGCACTAAATGATATGGTCCAAGAGTATCGTAAGCTTTCTCATACATTCGAGGAAGTTAAAGCTGAAAACATTGATTTGAAAATAGATCAGTGGAACCAAGTACTGTTGAACTTGGGGAAGCTGACAGTTTACGAATCGAGTTGAGTAAGCTGAAGGCTGAGAATGAATTGTTGAGATTAAAGTCCTATGAGCTCGAATCAGAAAACGAAAGGTTAAATGAAGTGATGAGCTCCTGGACCAAGTCTTCTGTTTCTTTGAGCAAGCTGCATGAGGCTCAAAATCCATTAAATGATAAATCTAGCTTAGGCTTCAACGTCGGTGAAAGCAGCGCTGAAGAAACAAGTACTCAGTCACATCTGGTATATGACAAGTTCAAAAAGATGAGCTTTGTCAAAGCCAGTGTGATATATAACACCTGTGAATCAGTGAGGTATGATGACCAGAACTCTTCAAAGCCGAATCAAAAAGGAAAAACTGGTATCGGTTATCTTAGACCTGAGAACTCCAAGCCAAGATGGATAAAGAACAGACTTGACAAAGATAAAGCGAAAGCTGGTTCTAAGTCGTTTGTTTCTCACCAGCCCAGGCGTAGTTCGAAGAAGGTAAAATCTGTTTGGAGAAAGGTTCAGCCGATGAGAGATCTGAATGGTCAAATATCAAACCAAAACTCAACAGATCTCACCATAATTCTGCACAGACCCTTATGTACTATCATACTGGGAAAACTGTTAGGGTAATTCAAGTATGGGTCCCGAAAGGGGTATTCCTATCTGGACCCAAGTAAAATTGGGTACCAAAATCTGTTTTTATGATTGCAGGAACAGGTACAAAGCTGGAGATGAGTCAATCATTTGGTATCTTGATAGTGGGTATGCAAGTCACATGACATGGAACCCAAAGCTGCTATCAGATGTTACTCCACACAAAGGAGCAAAGATAGTTTTTGGTGATAACTCACATGATAACACTATGGGTAAGGGTAAGCTTACCCACGGTAACATTTTAATATATGATGTTTTATTTGTTGATAATTTACGCTATAATTTGATTAGCATAAGTCAGCTATGTGACAAGGGTTACATAGTTAACTTTCAACAGCACACATGCACAGTTCAGAGTTCAAATGGTCTGACTGTGTTGGTAGGTAAAACATCGGGGAACACCAACATTATCAACTGGTCAGAGCAGATGGGATCTGAACAGATCTTCCTTGCAGCTAACTCTTCCAGGAGCTGGTTGTGGCATCAGCGAATGAATCATCTAAACTTTAAAACGCTTGCCAAATTGAGTCAGCACTAACTGGTTTCTGGTATGACTAAAATCAATTTTTCTAAGGACAAGATCTGTGCCGCATGTCAACTTGGTAAACAAATACGTTCCACTTTTAAAAATAAAGGCGGTAAACGTTCTTCCCGAAGCTTAGAGCTTCTACGTATGGATCTCTTTGGTCCTATTTCCTTAACGAGCTTAGGGGGAAGGAACGACACCCTTGTCTTTGTTGACGATTTTACAAAATTTACTTGGGTGTTGTTTATAAAAGCAAAATCTGATACCGCTGACCAGTTCATTCGGCTTTTAAAATATTTACAAAATGACAGATCTTGTACAGTCAACAGGATAAGAAGTGATCGTGCTACCGAGTTTTTAAATAAAAAATTATCTTCTTATCTGGATGACATAGGGATAAAGCATGAACTTTCTGCAGCTAGAACTCCTCAACAGAACGGGCTGGTTGAGAGGAGAAATCGTACTTTAAAAGAAGCTACAAGATCATGATTGCTTATTCCGGGATTTCTCAAAAATTTTGGGCAGAAGCAGTTAATACAGCTTGCTACACTCAAAACAAATCAATGATAAATAAGTTGCACGATAAAACCCCATATGAGATCTGGAGTGGCAAGAAACCTGATAAATCATACTTCAGGGTGTTTGGGTGCAGTGTTTCATTCATAATAATGGTAAAAAGCACCTAACAGCTTTTGATGCAAAATCTGATGCAGGTATCTTTCTAGGTTATTCAGTAGTGAGCAAAGCTTATCGAGTTTTCAACAATCGAAGTCTGACTGTTGAAGAATCAGCACATGTTGTCTTTGATGAAACAAGCTTTAGATCCAACTCAGTTGATGACTCAGATGATGACGTGGCACAACAAAGATTGTCAGGCCTCGTGCTCGCAACAGAATAAAAACCCAAACACATGCGGAAGCTTAACAAAAAGTGGGTACAATTTTTGCTTTTAGGCCCGACGGTTTAAAACATATAATTTAAAATAGAACAATACTCAAAATAAGTTCCCAGTTTACAAACCAACAAAAGCAAGTATAGCATCAATACAAATAAAAGTATCAGACTCCTCATCAGAATACAACAACGAAGCACAGGGCATCTCCCCGGCTACTAGACTGATACATACATATATGCTATATGCTACTGGGACACTCAACCACCTCCTGGGGCACCGCCAGCTGGGTTACCTCCTCGACCAGCTGTATGACCTGGACAACACAACAGGCAACAAACAAACCAAGCCCCAGAGGGACATGGGGTCAAACCCCAGTACGGAGAGCAACTATAAATCAGCAATAAACAGCAAGAATAAAATGCAGATGCTATGCAGGAGATGCTGAACAACAACGAACGACTCCAACCGAAAAGGAAGTCAAGGAACTCAAAGCACAGCTCAACTGAATCTGCAACAACGGTGGCCACTGGGTGTGTTCCAAGTGTGGTAATGAGCCACTCGCCGGGACACAACACCCGAATACCAGATGCATCAAACAACTCGACCTGTGGTTGCCCAACCTATGCACTGTGGTAGTTAGTCACTCAGCGCATAGGGGCTAACATAACCCCGCAAGGGAGATGAGAGTGCGGTATTCCCGCTCGCCCTCGCATCCTGGTAAGAAACATAGCAAGAACAACGATACGATGGCAATAAAGCTGGAATGAGATGCAAATGCGTGTATGCACATGCTGGAATAACAAGCATATCAACATATGCGAAAGCAATATCAACATCAGCAAGTACATAACACATAACACACGTCCATCTCATAAATCGGCAGCCTCAACAGGCAATTAAACACACTAGCCAGCAAGCCATCTCACAATTCATTCAAGCCGTCACCTTGCTGTAATTATAAGCTAAATCCGTACCTTAATTCCCTCAAGGAACGTAGCAAGTCACAGCCTGCACAATCTGTCAAAATACACGGTACACAGATTTCAGGGAATTGCAACCAATCTCACGGCCAACCACTACAACTCACGGCTGGAAATTTATAAACACAAACTAGGCTTCAACCCTACCCAACCAACTAACAGGAAGCTTAAAACGACGCCAATAACAAGATCCCAACGTAAAATCGAAAGGCTACCTGTAACCACGCAACGCGCGAATAACAACAGTAACTTCGTGCTTTCGATTCAGCCAACTATAGCTTCCAAAATGGGTACGAGATGAAACAGCTTTCCAAGAGGAGTCCAACGCTACCTTGAACGTGAAAAACGGTGGCCGGAGTCGACGGGAATCTACCGGAGAAGCTCACGGTGAATAGTAGTCAAGGGTTCAAGAAACAGAGAACGAAAGGCTGGAAATTTTCTAAGTATGGAAACTGATATCACAATTCGAAGGCCAAGTCTTCCTTATATAATTCCCACAACTGCTGAATTCTTAAAAACAATCCACCGACCAAATCAGTCGACGCATTCTCCTCAACAAACAACCTGCTGCTGCCAGCAGCAACGATATCAAAGGCCTTCTAATACAAATCAAAACGGCGTCGCAATAACTTAACCAAACGACGTCGCATAAGTGACGTAATCTTTTCTGCCAACAGCTGAACATCCAGTCGCAGGAAAGAAACAACGCAAAACACTGTTCACAACTGAGACCAGTCGCAGCATCGAAACGCAGCGTCGCAACTAACTCAAACGACTTCGCATAGCGCACGTCAGCATATCTGCCATCAGCTGGTCACATAAACCATCGACTGGTTCCTCAAAACGACGTCGCCTCTACTAACCCAAACGACGACGTCTTATACCCGCTACAGGAACTATCTGCTGACAGATATAAATCAGCCGTTGCTTTCCAAAACGTCACCGTTTCGAAATCCTATAGCGCGCTCCTGCTGAAATCCACGTAAGCGTTGCTGTCGCCAGCTCTCGCACAACGTGACGCTAACAACACCACCTGCTGACAGACCTTGCCAACCTCAATACGACAGCGTATCAATCCCCCACGATACAAAACGCGCTAAACTACCAACAGCAAAGCTTACGTCAGCGACTTCGATGCCAACATATAGCATGAAGTCATCAAATCTGCTACCAGCAGATACCTCGAAACCCAAAAACTACAAATCCACATCGAAATAGAGATTCTAAACCACAAAATCTATAAACAACCGATCAATTCCAACAATCAATCGTAATTAATAATTCTAGGTCTCACTACTCTCCCCCACTAAAAGGATTTCGTCCCCGAAATCAAACAACAATTCTGAATTAACAAAACAACAGCAGAGACCAGAATAGAAACTAAAAACTAACACCAGAACTCGCCCAACACAAGGCCAAGAGTTCAAGATAACTGAGCAAACAATTTACAACATCTAGGGAAGGAATACAGCAAAACTACAAGCTACTGGATAATCTAGCTCAACAGCCACTCAAACAGATGCGGCCACTCGCGCTGCATCTTTTCTTCCAGTTCCCAAGTAGCTTGTTCCCTTCCATGCTTGCTCCATTGCACCATTACTAGTGGAATGGTCTTATTCCTCAGCTGTTTCTCTTTTCTGCCAAGGATCTGCAAGGGATATTCTTGATAACTCAACGACTGATCTAGCTCTACCTCGTCAGTTTCAAACACATGAGACGGATCTGGCTCATACTTCCTCAACATCGACACATGGAACACATCGTGAAGAGAGGACAACTCTGACGGCAACAACAACCATACAGCAAAACTACAAGCTACTGGATAATCTAGCTCAACAGCCACTCAAACAGATGCGGCCACTCGCGCTGCATCTTTCTTCCAGTTCCCAAGTAGCTTGTTCCCTTCCATGCTTGCTCCATTGCACCATTACTAGTGGAATGGTCTTATTCCTCAGCTGTTTCTCTTTTCTGCCAAGGATCTGCAAGGGATATTCTTGATAACTCAACGACTGATCTAGCTCTACCTCGTCAGTTTCAAACACATGAGACGGATCTGGCTCATACTTCCTCAACATCGACACATGGAACACATCGTGAAGAGAGGACAACTCTGACGGCAACAACAACCGATACGCTAAAGGGCCAATCCTCTCGACAATCTCATACGGACCAACATAACGAGGGGCTAACTTTCCCTTACGTCCAAAGCGCATCACACTACGAAACGGAGAAACCTTGAGAAATACACGATCACAAACCTGAAACTCAAGAGGTCGACGCCTCTTATTCGCATAACTGGCTTGGCGATCCTGGGCAGCTTTCATCCGCTGTCTGATTAGATCAACATGATCTTTCATTTGCTGCACAAAGTCAGGGGCAGATAGCTGCTTCTCCCCCACTTCTTCCCAACAAACAGGCGATCTGCACTTCCTTCCATACAAAGCCTTAAAAGGCGCCATGCCAATCGTCACTTGGTAGATGTTATTATACGAAAATTCGACCAAAGACAACGCGTCTTGCCAGCTACCTCCGAAATCCAACACAACAGCACGCAACATATCCTCCAACGTCTGGATAGTTCGCTCAGATTGGCCATCTGTCTGGGGGTGATACGCGGTACTCATCGCCAATCTGGTTCCCAAAGCTGTTTGCAAACTCTTCCAAAACCTGGAAGTAAACCTCGGATCTCGGTCGGAAACGATCTAAACGGGCACACCGTGCAATCTAACAACAAAATCAACGTACAGCTTCGCCATATTCTTCAACGAGAAGGTCATACCATAGGGAATGAAGTGTGCAGAATTCGACAAACGGTCTAAAAATACCCAAATAGCATCGCATCCTCGGCTGGAACGAGGCAGATGCGTCACGAAATCCATAGCAATGTGCTCCCAATTCCATTGGGGCACCTCTAAACTCTGTAACAGACCACTAGGTCTCATCCTTTCGGCCTTTACCATCTGGAAATTCAAACAACGAGCAACGAAACCAGCAACATCACTATTCAGGCCAGCCCACCAAAAGTGCGGCTTCAAAGCATGGTACATCTTCCGTGCACCAGGATGAACACTATGTCTGCTGCAATGCGCCTCACGAAGGATCTCCTCCTTCAAATCAATCAAATTGGGCACAACCAACCTGCCCCGGAAACGCAAACAACCATCGGACGAGACAGAATAGTCCTCAAGTTCGCCAGCCCTGACTTTCAACTTCAATTCGTGGATAGACGGATCGGTCCTTTGAGCTGCTCGAATACTGGAAACAATCTGTGGTTCCACTTGGAACGATGAAACCATCACACAATCCTCAGCTGGGTAAAATCTCCAACCCGTAGTGTTAAGATGCTCTTGGTCCTTGGAGATGTACAATGAGGCAAGCATCTCACTAGCCTTACTGCTCAAAGCATAAGCCACTACGTTCGAATTCCCAGGATGGTATTTAATCTCACAA
Source organism: Dorcoceras hygrometricum (assembly GCA_001598015.1). NCBI lineage: Eukaryota > Viridiplantae > Streptophyta > Magnoliopsida > Lamiales > Gesneriaceae > Dorcoceras > Dorcoceras hygrometricum. The sequence goes on along the minus strand of KV002077.1, from coordinate 177,239 downwards.
TCAAAGTCCTTTAACAACTCCATCCACCAGTGCTGTCTCATGTTCAAGTCAGGCTGTGAAAACAAGTACTGCAAACTTTTGTGGTCGGAGTACACCACAAACTGCTCGCCATACAGGTAGTGACGCCAGATCTTTAACGCAAAGACCACCACTGCTAACTCCAAATCATGGACGGGGTAACGAGTCTCATGCGGTTTCAATTACCGCGAGGCATACGCAATGACTCGACCATTCTGCGCCAATACACAACCCAATCCATTAAGAGAAGTGTAAGAACAAACCACAAATCCACCTGAACCGGACGGCAGAGTCAAAACAGGCGCAGTAGTAAACTTTTCCTTAAGCAGCTGAAACGCATTCTCACACTGCTCAGTCCAAACAAACCGCCTATCCTTCTGGGTCAATTGGGTCATCGGCTTCGCTATACTAGAGAAGCCCTCAATGAAGCGACGATAATAGCCAGCCAGACCTAAGAAACTACGAATCTCAGACACATTTCTCGGTCGCTCCCAGTTCAAAACAACATCCACCTTACTGGGATCCACAGAAATGCCATCCGCTGCAATGACATGACCCAGAAATACCACGCGATCTAACCAAAATTCGCACTTGGAAAACTTCGCATACAACTGCTGCTCTCTCAACCTCTGCAGAACCATTTCCAAGTGCTCCTTGTGCTCCCTCGTAGTCTTCGAGTAAACCAATATGTCGTCAATAAAAACAATTACAAATTGATCTATGAACTCTCTAAAACTCGGTTCATCAGATCCATAAAGACTGCAGGAGCGTTTGTCAACCCAAACGGCATCACCAAAAACTCAAAATGTCCGTACCTCGTACGAAACGCAGTCTTCGCGACATCTTGTTCCCTCACTCTGAGCTGATGGTACCCGAAACGAAGATCAATCTTAGAATACACCGCAGAACCCTGCAACTGATCAAACAGATCATCGATTCTCGGCAACGGGTACTTATTCTTGACAGTGGCTTTATTCAACTGGCGAAAATCAATGCACATCCGCATTGAGCCATCCTTCTTCTTCACAAATAAGAATACGGAGCACGCAAAATCGGAGCTGTGCCAGGCACCAGCTCTATGCTGAAGTCTATCTCCCGCCTCGGAGGAAAACCAGGAATCTCCTCCGAAAACACGTCGGGAAAGTGTCGCACCACGGGAACGTCACTAGGCTGAACACTGGAAGAAGAAGACGTATCCAAAGCATAGATCATAAAGCCAGCGTTCCCCAAAGACAACAAGCTAAACATCTCCATCGCGGAAACCAACGGAATCTTCGATCACGAGTCCTGACCGTAGAAGTCCCACTTCTCGCCAGACAAAGGCCTAAAGCGCACAATCCCATGGAAGCAATCCACGGAGGCCCTATAGTTGGACAGCACATCCATTCCAACTATGCAATCGAAATCCCAAAGCATCAAACGGATCAAGTTCGCTAACAAGACATGCTCACCAAACCGCAACACACCAGGGGTAGAAACAGACAAGACATCACGCAAAGGAACGGTACACAGACCATGCTCAACAACAAACGAATCAGAAATAAACGAATGCGATGCACCGGTGTCAAACAACACACGAGCAGGAAAGTCAAAGATAATACATGTACCTCCAATCACCCGGCTCGGTGTCTCCTCGGCCTGCTCCCTCGTGATAGCATTAACCTGAGCATGCTGGGGTCCTGGGAAGAAAGGCTGAGATGACTGCCCAAAGCGCGAAGGGTCAGGCTGCTGAAACGGTCTAAACGGAGTCTCGCCCATACGGGGCTGCTGAAACTGCTGAGAACGGCCCCTAGACTGACCTCCATGACCCTGAGGCTGGGCCGCGGTCTGCTGTGATCCAGCTGACGGACACACTCTCGCAAAATACCCGTACTGACCACAAAGGTTGCAGGAACCCTGCACACCTACACACTGCATGGAAGGATGCTTTCCACCGCAAAAGCCACAAAACTCAGTCCGAGAACCGCTGCTACTCGAGCTGCCTGAACCGG